>OZ025292.1:119919665-120034680 GCA_964019185.1 Maratus speculifer
TTTTTTTTTTTTTTTTTTTTTTTTTTTTTTTATATATTTACATGTTTCTTATTAAATTGTTGTAATAGCTCCATTTTATGCTAAAAAAGAATATGGTAATGAAAAATTTGAGTGTATAACTAGTTCAAGATTAAACATCATGTTGGCTTCATATGTGCAAGCAGGATGAGAGAGTGTTGAAGCACTTTAGTTACAATTTAGCAATTCTGCAAAACTGTGAAAGGGCCTCAAAATTAAATTATATTTTTGAACAAAATTTTATTTGATGAAATACTAACTATTACGTTCTCCCCTACGTAGGAATTTCTGATTTATTTTTCCAGATCTATACCGATTATGATACCTAGGCTCCAAAACCACCCCCAATTAAAAACTCTATTTATCTATCTCCGCGGTATCTTACGTAGATTTTCATTTCTCCATAGGGTTTTGCACAGATTTTCATTGATCCATTTCCAAATCGTTAATTTTTTTTTTATATCTAGAACTGAATTCTGTACATGCTTCCTGTCTTGATACCAAATATTTCAAAATCTCTGTTTCATTTCCAATATGACGTCATAAATGTGTACTTTTAGCTCACAGGCTATCATAGCCTGAGAGCTTATGTGCCCGCCCGTTTTGTATGTACGTTCGTACGTGCGTAACGCAATAGCTCATGATAAAAGTATCCGATCCACTTGAAATTTTGTATACAGGTATATCCTGATAAGGCGCTTCCCTGATTAGTTTTTGGAGTTCATTCGATAAGTATAAGAGGGAAAACGGGGGGATCATGCCCCTCCCCTTAATTAATATAAATGGGTTTTTCATGCAGAATAACAGTTTTCGTTCAAAATTTAGATGTAGGATCATTCTGATAACGCGATTCCATGACTGTTATTAGGTGTTCATTGAATAAGTATAAACAGGGGGAACGGGGGTTCTAATGCCCCTCCTCTTAATTGATATAAAATGGGTTTTACATGCAGAATAATCAAATTTCGTTCAAATCTCTGAATAGTTTTGGAGGTTTAATGGTTAAGTATAAAAAAGAAGGGGATAACTCCTTAAATTATATAAATGGTTTTTTATTAAGAATTTTCAGATTTGCTCTGAATTTTGGATATACATTTTTTTATATGATAAAGCATGTCTCTGATTAGTTTAGGGGGTTCAATGATTAAATATAAAAGGGGGAAAGGGGAAGCTGTTTCCCCTCCTTTGATTTTTTTTTTCGATCGGAAATAACCCTTGAAAATATATGGCTGTAATGTGCAATTAGTATGCATAGCCTGTGAGCTCAATGCCATCAGTTTAACTGGGCAGTATTCTTTTTATTAATTCTTAAAATCAATTTCACTTTTTACGATGGAATCACGCAAAAATCAGATATTACATTTTTCTTTGGCGAATTCTTTTCTTTTGAATCATGAAGTCAAATTCAGCAGAAAAATCTCTTCTGCATGAAACTGATATTTATACTTAACAATCAGCATTGATACATTGCGTCAGAAGTATAGTTCTAGACATTCACCTCTAGACAATATAATATTCCGCCAACAATACCTCAAGACATAGTATCAATAAAATGTATTTATTTTTTCTATTACGTCATATTTATTTATATTCTGTATTTCTTCACTTAGAAGATTCTTGATAAATTAATTAATGTTTGAATTAAAATTCTGCGCAAAATTGAAATTTAACTTCGACAGAACTTCAAACCGCTATCGGAGCTCTGGGCAGGGTTCAGCGTAGAAAAGTTGGGGATAGATGTTATATATGCAACACATTGGCGCGATTGGAACAAAATGGATATTATATGCCTCACATGCCAACCTGGCTATCGTTGTTTATTTACTAATAAATTCTTTATTTTCTATTACTTTTACTCAAAAAAATTATGTAGATCGTTTTGTTCTATAGTTATTAATAAACTTTTTTTATTTATCACTATTTCCCTTTTTAAATATTAGAAAATAATTTAAAAATGTATATGTGATATGTATTTGAAAACGGAATTTCCGTCAAATTGGCGTCAGAAAAAAATTCGCCAACATGGTAAGTATTAGACATCTGTGCATAAAGGTGACGCATTACGAATATTCCAAATGTGATTAAATTTTATTAACTCATAGAGAGAATGAATCAAAAAAGTTTTATAAAAATATTAACTTAAAGTATAAAAAAACAGCTATTTTTCAACAGAAACTCTTTGCGATATTTTAAAAATCAAATCGTGTAGTGTTTTATCATATTAAAATAATCGGAATAATGAATTTAATACAAGTTAATTCGGTACTTGGTTATCCCGTCAACCAATTCCGCCAAATTGTATAAGTCGCCAAACTAATAACCAAATTATTTTATAACAAAAGTACAAATAAATGGGTAAAACACTAGTAAAAAGTGGAAATAAAATCATTTGATGACATTTCTAAATAGGTATAGGTATTTAATGTCATTGATTGTGACATTCACGATCATCCATTACTGGCATTTAATCTTATAGTTTGGCGATAGTTTTTTGGTACGGGATAACCAAGAAGTACCGTGTATTTAAAATTGATTTTATCCAACGATTAATTATTTGTAAAATTACAGATTTAGGCACGATTTAAAAAAATCACCGAATCGGGAATTAAAAAAATATATATGTAAACATTATTGTTTATACTTGTTTACATTGGATTTGAATATTTAGGTTTATAGAATTGGCGACTTTATTGCAGTGCCGAAAAGTCTTACACCAAGTAGTTGACAATTATGCGGTTTAGCCTTAAAAAATTGCTATGTTTGAATACCCAGTTCTGCAGATTTACTAGTTTCATTACATACCAAGGATGAAATACTATTATTATCAAATACTATTATTTTTGAAAATTTTTATTCACCTAAATTTATTTTGATTTCCTTCGAACATATAAGACGAAGAAATTTTTTAAAATGTGGAATAAGTATGAAATCCCGGCGCAAATGTCATATACGCACTGGGTTTGGTGCAATTTTTTTCTGATGCCAATGTGTTAAAAAACTCGCTTTCAAATACCAGTTACTTATATCTATTTAAGTTATTTTCTATTATTTTGCAGAGACAATAGGTAGAAAAAAGTTTAATTTACTTTTTTTTCTATATTTCTTCAGTTAGAAGCTTCTTGATCAATGTTTGAAAATGTCCTTTTATTTTAAAAATCATGCTTCATTTAGCTTTCTGTTGACGATTCTTGTATTTGTACGAAATGTTTACAAATCTCCGTTTCATTTCTAATATGACGTCGTAAATATACCATTTTTAATTCTTACAAAAAAAAAAAAAAAATGAATAAATAAATTTTATTTTTTATTTATCACGTAAAAATGATTAATTGCTACAGGAAATATGTCCATTGACCTCTGTATATTTTTTTGATTGGAGGGAATTATTTTTTAAACAATTAGATACTTTGAAGAAAATTTGTGGAAGCGCGTACAAAATGTGGGAAAATGTCTAGTAAATAACTCGTTCAATGTTAAATTCCGTATTAAAATAACATTACGGAGTCACACTGGAAATAAATAAAGCATAGCACTGCCGTGCTATATGCTTTAATACAACATAGAAAAATCGAAAATCGACGTATAAGCGATTTTGGGCGTCGTATAAAAGATATATTTTTACATTAAAATGAATAGGAATGAATCGGAACCACATTAAAACGTCGTATAAATGTAAACGTCGTATAAGTGATCGTCGTATAAACGATGCTTTACTGTATTATATACATATATATATATTAAATTGCATGTATATATATATTATATACATATATATATATATTAAATTGCATGTATATATGTAATAAATATAAGCTGAACTCGACTAAAATAACTATGTTGCATAAATTCTACGTATTCTTAGCAGCACGGGCAGAGTAGTCGCTCCGACAGTTGGCAAGCAATAGAAGACTTTCATTGGGGTATTTCCCCATTATAAAAACAGACAACATCAGTCTTCAAGTTCTTTATTGATGAGCTTATAAATAGATAAACTCTTCCCCGCAATCACCTTAGTCCACATCGACACTACAAATTTCATTATCTCGTCCACATCATCAAATATTCTAATTCAGCGGAGCAATGAAAAACGCGGCTTGGTAGTTTAAAGAAAAGATGCATTCTGTTCTCCTGAAAAGCCAAATGAAAAAATCATTTTCACGACAAAACTAGCGCCCTCCTACTCCGCGTCAATCATTTTAAAAATCCAATCAGGATGGACTCGAGCCTCAAACGGACAAAATGATCAATTCTAATTGGTCGTAATAGGCGGTCCTTGGCAAGAACTATATTTTTTCCTCGGAAGACAAAGCCCTTTAGCAACGCGTAGTAACACCTGTCACGCGATGTTAAAATAAAAAATAAAATTAAAATCGCAGGAATATGCCAGAAAGTAAAAAGCTTACGAAATACTTCCAGCCTTTTTGAGAAGCTAGCAATAGTTTATTAATAACTAAAGTAAGAAAAAGAATTTTAGCTGTTACAAGTTACGAAACTAAGATTGAAATATGTTCCACAAATTTAGAATTGAAGCTAAGAGAGAACAAAAAAATGGCGCAAAATTTTTTTTATTTTATTTTATTACAAATCCCTCCTCCCAGAAAGACGGGTGAAAAAGTAGGTCTGAGACCTGCAATTTCACAGAAAGGGAGATGATGCAGACTTAGCTCACGAAGTTGTTGATATAAGTAATAATAATTAGATACTAAATAAAAAAATTTAAATTAATTTCTCTTTTTTATATAAATATAGAATTCACATTTAAGAACACTAAGGTGATGCGGGGAATAACTTCAAATTTAAATACAATAAAATAGGCATCAATACAAATACAAGACATAATCTTGTTTAAAGTACACATCATAAAGTAATTTGAAAATATAAGCAATTACCCATAGTAATAACATAAAAATGAAACATAAAAATGAAAAACAATAACGTTGAATTCTTTTTTAACAATGTCAAATCTAGAAATGAAGGAATTTAATAGAACTTTCTTGAAATCAATGTTGAAAGTTTGTTTCAAAAATCCATTTAAAAGTCATATTTGGAGTATTCATGATCTCTTTTCAAGGAAGTCTAATTATATCATTATTAATTGTCCACATTCAATATAGTAAGACATTTTATAATATAGTAATAATAAACTTTAACAATGTAAATAATAAACAATATAAGTAAGAAACATAATAAGGAAAAATATCAATAATAATAAATATCATAAGTATAAGTAAGTCTCATAATGGGTATAAGTAAATCTCTTAATAAGTAATAATAAATATCACAAAAGACATTCTTTAAATACTTAATCTCGTTTATCTCATCTTATATTTTTGGGATGAAATATAGAGAGAAGTGAAATAAAATAAAAAATACATTCAATTATGAAATCATTTACTTAATCTGGTAATTCGAGTACAGGATTAAGTAGGAATATGTACAAAAAAGAAATTAAAATATAATATGATAAATTAAAATAAAATAAAGACAAATAAAAATTTTATTCATGTTTGAGAATGCACGTGACCTTTAAACTACTAAGATTCTTAAAAAGAAATATTAATAAATGATAAAAATAAAAAACAAGATCTATTCATGTCAAATAATTACGCAATAAATATTCTCTCGGCGTGATAAAACATTGCAAGATTCAAGTAGGAAAGAGAAAAAGAAACAAAATTATATTATGATTGATATGTACTTGGACTGGAATGCAGAAGCAAAGAAAGAGAGAAAGAAAAAAAAATTAAAATAAAGTGATAAAAATTTTGTTACTTGGCAAATAATTAATTTATTAATTGATAGCTTAAATTTAATATTACAAATAGGTTCAGTTGAAAAAAAAAATTTGTATATTTTTAAATATTTATTTGCTATTATACTATTCTAAGAAGGGTAATTCAGTACAGAATAAGAAATTTCCACTTTGTTCGTCTACGCCGGCATAAACAAACAAATATAAAAATTTCCAGACAAGTGACACTCTCGCTGCAGTCAAGAGATATCATTGCCATTCTGTAAGAATTACAAGATATTATCTGAATTAAAATATGGAAAGAAATTTACTGTTTAAAAGAAAAAAAAATTATAAAATGATAAACTAGAGATATAGTCTAAGCTACAGTTTTTACTTGAGTTTGTTGTTGTTGATTAGGGGGTTGTTGCTCATGACTTAATTTAAATTTATCAGGGGAATAATAAGGCCTTAATTTAGATACATGTACTATCTCTGAATTTTTGAACTGATTTTGCCTATCAATTTCAAAATTTACTTCGGATAATTTGTTAAGAATTTTATAAGGGCCACTAAATACTTGTGATAACTTTCTAGTATTAGGGTACTGAAATTCTTCATAGATAACTAGATCTTCTATTTTAAATTTTGGTTCGATATAATCTTTATCATAATATCTTTTATTTTTAAATGAAATTCATCAGTTCTTGCTTTAGCAATTTTAAGTGCTTCATGAACAGGGGGATAATAATTTTGTTGTAAGGGGGAGTCATATGGTAATTGGCCAAAAAGCAAGTAAGCAGGTGGAAATTTAGTAATAGAATGGGGTGTATCATTATATTCATTAATTACCTCAGTTAAAAGCTTAGTCCAGGGAATTTTAGAGGTAGTGGAGTTTACATTTTAATCTAGTTACTATTGTCTGATTTACTCTTTCACATTTCCCATTCGTTTGTGGATGATGGGCAGTGGTCAAACGTTGTTTAATATTATGATTTCGCAGGAATTTTTTTAATCTTGAAGAAGTAAAAGCAGCATTCCTGTCACTAAGTATTTTTTGAGGGGACTGTACACTTGAAATCTTACTAAAACAGAATAATTGTTGAGGAATTTTGATAATGAAGATTTGTTTCAGACAATTTGTATAAGTTTCTGTAGTGACACTTTTGGAAGGAAATGCCCAAACATATCTTGTGGCATGGTCTATTATAATATGGAGATATTTTTTTGTAGAATTATAATAATTGAACCCTCCTACAGTATCAACAGACAGACAGTCAAAAGGTTGATCTGTAGTGGGCATAGCTTGTAATAAGCCAAATTTTTTCTGTCTAGGTTTTTTATTTTTCTGGCAAATATCACAGTATTTAACAAAGTTAGTAATGTCTTGGGTCATATCTGGCCAATAATAGTTAGGAGAAATTAAATTTTGCATTTTTTGAACACCAGGGTGACCAAACTGTTCATGAGCAACATTAAGCAATTTTTTTCTTAGGGACATGGGAACTACCACTTTACGAAAACCTTTTCTTTTAACTATAATCAGTCCATTGTCATTAATATAATTTGATCCACACACATTTTCTTTTTCTTGCATCTCAATAATCTCTTTAACGTCAAGAAGAAAAGTAAGAGGTTTACAAAAATGAGAAATAGGGTTTCGGGACAACATGTCGGCTTCGACATTTGTAGATCCCTTTAAGTACTCTATTTTGTAATCGAACATACTTAACTTCAATGACCACCTAAGTAATCGACCTCTTAAATGTTTGACATTTTTTAACCAAACAAGAGATGCATGATCCGTATGGATGGTAAATTGTACACCGTGAAAGTAATGATAAAATTTATCTAAAGTATCAATGATAGCAAGACACTCTAGTTCGGTAATGAAATAATTTTTCTCATAACTTCTCAATCCTCTAGAAAAATAAGCAATTGGATGTAAAAAGTTATTATGGTCGGGTTGTTTAAGAACTGCACCTACCGCTACCTGAGAAGCGTCAACAAACATGTGTAGGGGTAATTTTGGGTCATAAATCTTTAAAATTGGTTTAGCAATGAGGGCATCTTTTAATTTTTGAAAAGAGTTTTGACATTCAGTATTCCATTCCCAAATAGTATCTTTCTTAAGTAATTTATTTAGGGGGTGTCTAATTTCAGCATATTTGTCAATAAATTTATGATACACATTTATAGAACCAAGAAATCTTTGTAATTCTTTAGTGTTAGTAGGAGGTTTTAATTTTTTAATTGTTTCTATATTAGTATTAGCTGGAGTTAAAGTTCCATTTTGGATTTCATACCCTAGAAAATTGATTTGTTTTTGAGCAAAAGTACATTTAGATAATTTTAATTTAATATTTTCTATTCGGCATAAATCAAAAATTTGGATGAGATGCTGTATATGTTCATCTATTGATTTAGAAAAAATAATTATATCATCAAAATAATAACAAGCAAAGTCTATTTTATATTTTGTAAGAATTCTTCTAATTGTCCTGTTGAAAATTGGGGGGCCTACCTTTACACCAAAGGGGAGAACATTCCATTCCCAGAGCCCACAATTAGTAGTAAAGGCTAACTTTTCGGAATCGGCTGGGTGAATAGGTATGTGCCAATAGCCTGAGGCTAAATCTAGTGTAGAGAAATATTGGGCACCACTTAATTTGTCTAAAATTTCATCTATTCGGGGCAAAGGTTCAGCGTCATTTTTCATAATAGAATTTAATTTTCGGTAATCAACACACATTCGGGTTTTTTTGCCTTCATCTCGTTTATTTACTAACGTAACTGGAGAAGAATATGGGCTATAACTTTCTTTAACTAACCCAGCAGCTAATAAGGATTGGATTTGATGAGATATTTCTTTTTCATCAGCATTGGATGTACGATAAGGCCTCAAAGATATTGGTAGGTCAGATTTAAGATAAATACGCTGAGGTTCAATATTAATTCTCCCTACATCATATTTATTTTTTGCAAAAATATCTAAATAATCCCTTAAAAGTTCCCTTACATTTTTATTTTGAATAGCATTCAGATTCCCCAATAGATTATAATCATCATTATTAGTTCGCGGCAAGGATTGAGGAGTTATGGTATTTCCATAATCGGGTTGCACAGTAGTATCATTTTTTATAATATCAAAATGAAGCAATTCTAAGTTATCACTGGATATGTTGACATATGGATTTAACGAAATATTGTCTTGTAACACCTGGCTTTTTGCACAATCAATTTTCAATTTAAATTTGGCACAATCAGGTAAACCTAAAATAGCATAGTCCAAATCAAGCTTACTTACTAAAAAATTAACATATCTCTTTATATTACCAAATTTAATACATAATCGACAAAATTTATTAATTGTAAGAGTTCCTTGTACCTGTCTAATAGTAATAGGGGTAACATTATGTAAATTACCATTTAAATATCGAACAAATTTGAGGGGTAAAATTGAGACAGTTGATCCACTATCAACCACACAATACACTTTGTTATTGTCCACATATCCAGGGATGATTAATTGTCAAATATTATTAGTAGGGGGTGGTTGAATATTAGCAGGAGTTTGAGATTGAAAGGAATTTGTGTTAAATATACAACTCCTCTCCCAATGATATGCATTTTCTATGCCTCTGTTTAAACATATTCAGTACGGACGACTAGGGTAGTTGTTTTGATAATGAGTTGCAGGCATTCTAGGAGTGAAAAACCTAGGATTAAAATTTTGGGATGGATTGTTTGGAGTAGGTCGAGTCCAATGTCTGGGCTGAGGATTGGGATTGTGCATAGGTCTAGTTTGTTGAAAATTTCTATTGCTGTTATTAGAGGTATGATTTGGAATCGCTGCTAATTGTTTAGCAATGCGAAACCATTCACGAGTATTGGAAGGAGGGTTAACCATCAAACAATTTTGATACTCCGGCTGAAGTCCATCTGTTAATCCCTGTATAATTAAATTTTCCTCAAGCTGAAGTTGCCTTCCAATCTCAACTTTCTTTCTAAAATAAGAATCCAAATCACTTAGATCATTTAACTTTAAGGAAGTAAACTCAGAAAATTTTGGAACTCTAACCTGAATGTATTTTTCAGTTAAAATCTCGACAATTTCCTCATAAGTAGCACAATCCAAACAATCATTTATATAAGTTTTTAGCGCTTCCCCCTTTAAATATTTTGAAATATTTTGGTGTTTCCACTCATTATCTTTTTTTTCTACAGAACATTCTCGATCAAAATGTTTAAACCATTTAAAAATATCCATGCCCGACCCAAATTCAAAAGGGACAATATCAAGTTTATTTTCTGACATTTTTTCTTCTTTTACTAATCCTGACCTTAATAACATGAAAGAAGGATAATTCATATGGAAAATATTTAAATGCTATACTTCAGTTATTAAAATTCAATTACTATACTTCAAATACTTCAATAAATAACAATAAAAATAATAAATAATAAATAAATCAATTCTGTTTGAATTCATGTGAAATAAATAAATAATAAATAAATAAGTAATAAAATAATAAATATCGGTTTTCCATACATGGGAAATAACAAATAATTTTAAGAACAAAAATACTTTTCTTTACGTATGGAAAATAAATTTAGCAACAGAGTATTTTTTAACAACAAATTAATCCATCTTTCGATTAAAAAAAAAAACCTTTAAAACTAAATAAAATTTCTATGAGCAGAAAATTTTAATTAATTATAAATTAAGAACAAATCTATTTTTTAATATCTGTAATAAAAGAGGAAAAAAAATCAAGAATTTAAACAAAGAAATTATTATTAAAATTTCTTAATCAATAAACAAATAAAATAAAAAAAAAAAAAATTGTAATTTAAGAAATTACCCCAACCATTTGAAAAATGTTTCACTCGATACATTCATCTATCATTTTAAGCTAAATACCAGTTGTTTTATTGTGTATTATCCGTGCCACTGCTATAAATGACTTTATACATGCTGCAATTTGAAGGTACGGTTCGTTTAAGTTATATCACTCTATTGTCGCCAAGCATAAAAGTTGGCGACGAAAGAAACATTTCAAACTATTTAACATTGTTGGTGCAAAAGTAATCATTATTAAAATACAGCTTTGGCATATACTGTTATACTTGTAAGACTTTGGCATATATTGTTTGATTTTACAGAGCAGAATTTTGGTGATGGAGGTTTTAAACCAAAATCGATCGCAGCACATGCATCTGTGAATGGGTCCATCAGACATCGAATCAAAAAAGTTTTTCCCAGTTTTTCCCAAGCCGATTGCTTTTTAGTTTTCTTTTTAGGTGGTGGAAAATCAAGAGTAATAGCTATAACATTTTCCGGCTTGTTAGAATCACTATTGGCACTCAAATGTTCCTGGTTAGAACCGACCGATAGTAAAACGCCATGGCTAGTGGATTGGTCGCCCTGGCGACATGATGTTTTACAATTAATCGGTTCGGCATTAAATTGCTTCCTTTTTCGTGATCGCCTTTCAACACGTAATTGGTTTTCAGCGGCTCAATAATCTTTTGATTTTATCATTTTCTGCATTGAAAGACGTTTTTGCGCCAAACCAAATACAGTATTACTCAGTTATCCCGTCGACCAATTTCGCCAAATGATACGAATCGCCAAACTAATAAGCAACTTATACATGTTGACTGTGTTTAATATCATTGAATGCGATATTCACGTTCATTCATTTCTTTGGCTTCGGCTTTTTCCGTATCTGTTAATTTCCGTCTACCCATTTTTAAATTTGTTAGTTTTCTCCTTTATTACAATGATTTTAACCATTTTAATTTACTATTCAAATAAAAATTCTTCTAAAAGTAAAGAATTTAATTTAAATTCAAATAAAAACTCTTCTAAAAGTAAAGAAATTAATTTAAATTCAAAAGTGACCACATCATTCAAAAGTGGTAACATCATCGGGTCCATTCTCCCGAAAACAACAACCATTTTTCAAATGGTTAATAATAACTTACAGACATGCTCGATGTGGCCTTGTTCAAATACCTAATTTTTATTAAAATAAACAAAAATAAAGCACTTCGTAGATACGACCAAAGACATTTTATAGGTAGACATGAAAAACTGTGATCTTAACTGAGGATTTTTGATCACAGCTGACGTACGGAAAAAAGTAAGTTTATAATGGAGTTTCGTATATGTTTTATATTTTAATTTACCTAAGAAAATGCCTTTATTAGTATAATTTTCATTGCGGATCATTAAGTATTATTCTTCCCTGTTTCATTTAAGTCCTTTTTTCAAAAGAATACTTTATTTTTCATAAGTTTTTTTAATTTTTCGTAAAGCAAGTGAATGTTATAAAAAAACATTTTCCAATTATAAAAATATAGTGTTACTTTTGTTAATATGCTATTTTTTTGTTACCTTTTTGCATAAAAATTAGATTTTTTTTAAAAAAAAGTAGATTTTTTAAAAAGTTATTTAATATTTTGTAAATTATTTTATTATGTTACAGTTGCTACCGTTAAACTAAACTTCTCTACCTATTATTTTTGTTTGTCAAACTTGAAAAAAGATGAAATTATAGTTCATAAATTTGCTATGTATTAGAATCAGTTGCTTAAACCAAGTTTTTATGTGCTAAACATTTAATTTAAACGGACGTTAGTATAATGAACTGTTAAATCAAAGGTAGCAAATCATTTGTTTCATAGGAGCTGATTGGTATTAATGCAGTCTTATTTTGTTTCGGTTTGTCATAAAATTGCTTTAATTATAGAATATTAAATCTCAATATTATCCGATAGAATATTTGTAATTTAAATTTAATGATTGTTTTAAAAATGAGCTGTTTTAAACTTGTTAAAATGCAAGTTTTTTTTTTCTTTTAACTAAATGAATTGTTATTTATTATTCTTTCATTGAACTTTGTTCATGTATGCAAAAATTTATTTTTGTAAACTATTTTTTTCCTCATTTCCTGATAGGCGAAAGTTATAAAAATTATGTACATAGATGTATTTCTGACGTCAGCACTGCATCCTGCATTTTAATATTTGCAGAATTTAATTACAAATTAATAAATTAGTAAGGCATTTTTTCATTATCCTTTTGAAGATATTTGGCCGTCAAAAATTCTTAGTATTACAATTGTATAAGAGTTATTTACAAATATAAACAATAATTTTGTTGATTATGTGATAAAATGTGCCAACTGACTGTGAAACTGCAAAAATACTTTAAATATTAAAAAACAAAAAATACTTCTTGATACTCAATTTGTTGCTTGGTTTGATGCAGTGGTATCAATCTTTAATTTTAATCTTAATCTTTAATCATTTGTAGAACATTAATCTCTACAAATAAAAATACTGTGCTTTTATTCAATTTTTGGATTTTCAAAGTAGCTGCAGGTTTATTTCTATTAAATTCAATAAAAATTTATTTTCATTTTAAAAATTCCTTTATTAAATGTTTTTTAATTAAAAAAATTTGTATTTAAAATTAGACAATTGTGTTGTACAGCGTTGAATTCAGAGGATGGTCAGAGCAATGGAGTAACTGCCCCCCTCCCCTGGAAGATTTTAGATTTTGTGCTTTCAATGGTGAAAAGAGTGCCATTTCCTTTCAAAAATGTATATTGTGCCCCCCCCCCCCCCCCAGAGCCACAGAGATCCCCAGTGCCGAAACTAGAAATCCCTCCCATAGAAAAGTATCTGTTTACAGATCAAATTCTCTGTAAAAGTCATGCCAAGTAGTAGTGGGTTGTATTTGTACTTCCAGCCATACTCTGTTTACATGAGTAGATTTAGTTTTTTAGTGGAAATTGAATATGAGCTATTAATTCATTTAAAAAAAGAGCAGAAGCTGTTGCTGTTGAATACAATATGAAGTAGAGAATACCTCCTTTTACTAACCAAACTTTTTAAATTTCCAGAGTCCTGAATGAAGAACCCTCAATGAGAAATCACCATTTGTCGTGAAAATTGGCAAGGAATTACTTGTTCTTCAATTTATATTTCTTTTTTGGTAAGTCATTAAAATGCAAATACTTATATATATTAGTACATATATATCAAAATAAATCTGCATATATATTTTAATAAGAGCAAAATGTATTATGTTGACCCTTACTTTTGGCTCTTATGCTTGGTGGCATTGGTTTGTTTACAAATTTGAAAGTATAAAAGCTGTGAAATTTGTACTTTTAAAATGCAAGGTTTTGCTGACAATGTTATTTATTTTTTATTTTATTCTTATAAATTTAAGAATAATTATATGAAAAAAGAAAGACAAAAAATTTATCATTCAATTATAAGACGTATAAAATTGAATTATGTACATATTTAAAATTTCTTGTTTAATGTTTCAAACATAGGTACAAACATGTAAAGTTAGTGTTTACAAGAAATTAATTTTTCTTTGTTTTATGAACAGATAATTATATTTGTGGTAATGAAATAATTCTAATTGTTATGTAAAATGCTCATGAAATCATGTACAGTAGACTCCCTCAAATCCGCACAGCTTGGGACCAGAGGTTTTGCAGATTTTAGAATTTTGCGAATTTCTGGTCATTGCTTTGTTTACATTAAAAAAAATAATTTGAATGTAATTAATAATGAAATCAAAAGTATAATAAATGCATACAATATACTAAAATATTTAAAAAAAAGTAAACTAAAATAATTAAAAAACTTAGGTATTTTTAAAATGATTAAAATACTAAAAGGAAAGGTAAAGTTAATAATCAATAATGTACAATTAAATATTCATTATAAAAGAGGAAATGTGTTTTTTCTAAATTATTCAATGAAACTTGCCTCATAAAGGTACATTACTAATTCACATCAGGATCAAAAAATGGAACTTTATTTCAGGTTTAGCCAGACATAATAACTAAAAAAGCTTGATTTATACATAAATATATTTGGTAAGATTGTGATTACCAATGGTATTAGCAATATCTTTTATTTTTTCAGAAATAAATTATTCTTTCTTTATGAAAAAACATGAATTTAATAACCTTAACAAAAATTATAAATTAAAAAATGGATGGAATTGATATAAAACTGAAAAAATAAATTTTTGCATCTATATTTGAACGGAATGTTTCATTGTTTACATCCGTAAAATATGTGCGGATTTTAGAGAGTTGCAGATTTTAGGAGTGCGGATTTGAAGGAGTCTATTGTACATTGTTATTAACGATAACTTTTCAAATAAAAGTTCTGTTGAAACTAATTAAACTACTATTTTTAAACCACTTAGTAATGTATAACTTAAAACTGCAAGTATTCTTTTATCATTTGATGTTTATTTTTATTTTTCTGTCAATTTTTTGCTTAAAGTTTCAGTATATAATTTCTAAAACATCAAAACTATTAAAACATAATTTAGTTTTTAATCATGTTGGCATGACTATTGATTGACTACTGCAAGATTTGTTTAAATGTGCTTGAATGTATATCATATGCATTGTTATTCATCAGTTAAGTGTGTTAACTTTTTTAAGCAATCAATTCTAATGTGGCATTTAAAATATTGCAAAGATTTTTACAGTTACATGCAAATATTTCTAATGGATGAAATTTTTCAGACACCAGCATAAAATTAAGCTATTTACTGAAAAACAAAAACATTTTAATATGGGTATCTAAAATTGTACATTCAATATAACTTTCCTAATCTCAAATGAACTTAACCTTCCGTTGGGCGCACATTGTAAAAAGTATAACGTCTTATACTCTTAAAGTATGCACTTTCTTCTTTAAAACAAAATTCAAGCCGTAGAGGATGTTAATAACCATATTGGATTCTCTTTTTCCACTTTCTGAAATTATTTTCTATTTCAGATTGCACAATTAGTTGCAACTATCACTTCAATCTGTTAACAGTGCATGAAATGTACAAGGTTTATCTGCAAACAGCCTTCAAATAAGCAAATCTTATGCTTGATACGTGAAGCAACTAATATAGATGAAATATGACTAATTCTGTAAATCCGAAATTACTTAAGGGTGTTCTTAAATCAAAAAGGGCAACTTTGTGACATGCTTTAATTTATTTTTATTCAGAAATGCATGATACTAGCAGGGTTGTTATTCAGAAACTGTCTAGTTGCACTCAATTTTCTGTTTTTTTAAATTCACAATAGACCTTTCATAACAAGCCTTCAAAGTTGACGTTTTTGAGCCCATTTCCCAACAAAAGCAGAAAAAACGGTCGAAAAGCGGGTGATCATGTGATCAAAATAGCTTAAAACTGAATAGATATTTTAATTATCATAAAATAGAAAACTAAGTTCCATTCAAAATCGCTTCCATAGTTAGGTATTCCAATTTTATAACTTTCTGTTAAAAAATGAGTTTGTGTCAAAACATTTTGCACTTGTTGAGCAAAGCAGTTAAGAACACCTTTAATTATTGTTTAGTAATTCCTTATTAGTTTTTATTTTTTGTGATTGTAGTGGTAAGAAACTTTTTATATATCTAAACGTCTGCTTTAATATTTATATTAAAATAAGTTTTGTGGAATATTTTCATAAATTGTGATCAGAGATAACTTATGATATTTGTAAGTTAAATTATTTGTAAAATTAAAATAAAGCAGCAATGATTTATTCTTTTTCACCTGTTGTACAATTTGCAATACACGCCGGTTCATGTGATGAAAATTTGCGTGCCCGGCGAAAGGTTAATATCAAAATATTAATTTAAATTGTATGACATGCTATAATTATCACTGGAGATACAAGTTCACTTTTAAGAGGGTGGTTTGAGTTATGAAAAAAGATATAGTGTGGAATATTTATGATTTCTTCCACAGGATTAATATTAGCAAAGTGTCTTTTTATTTGAATGAAGTAGCCTCTTAATCCTACAGTTAAAAGCATTTATTTATTTATTTATTTATTTATTTTTTTTTTTTTTTGTAATAATTTGTTTACACAAAAATAATGTTATTGTTGGAATATTGTCTTTGTAGCACAGGTGTTTTTAAATTATACTCTAAATTTATGAATCTATTTAAATAAATGATAAACAGAAATAATTTCCTTTTTTTTTTTTTTTTGAAAACTTGTAAAGTAAATGTTATTATTTAAATTTATTTCCCTTCTTAAAGGAATTCTGTTTCATAACACTGTATAATAAACTTAGAGTACTTTAACTCTTACACAAAAATGGTTTCAAAATAATATTAAATCAATGACAGTTTTCTTTTTACAAATTTCTCATTTGCATTTGTATATTTTTATTTATTTTTATCCGTTTTGCATAGGTTATTTGAGATCAATGTCGAATTGGATATTGTTGTACTATTTTGTTTTAAGATGGTTTTTCAGAAGAAAATTTTGTTTCAGAACTTGTTCCAAAATTAAAAAAGCCTTCAAATGGAAAAAATCTGAAGGGGAGGGGGAGAAGAATTTTGGTTACATCAGCCTCAAGTAACAAATGCCGAAAAAAAAAAAAGCTTAAAGTACCGAAATGCAAATAAGAATTTTGAAGAGAACACTGTCGTTGGTTTAACATTTAGTTCCTGCACAATCTCTCAGCAACACCTACCATGCTGAGAGGGGCATATGTCTCCTAAAAATGCCCGGAAATGAGAACTAGTGAGTTACAAACATTTATTGTGGCTGTAATGGGATTATTTTTTTAAAATAAAAAAGATCAGATCTTGAATTGAAAAATACAGTGAAACTCGTTTAAGATACGCCTGCTTAAAATACGATCCCGCTTAATATACAAATTATCTTCGGTCCCTTGAAAACTGCTTATTAAGAGCCCACAATAGTCACAGGAAAAGTACACAAAAAGACCCGGATGACCATGTAAAGTCTATGGGAGCGTTCTTTTCTAATATCTCGTTCAAATTTTAATATTTTTACATGATTTTTTTTGCATAAAATAGTTCAGGACGATCCACAACCGGGCTAGTTTTTACTTTTTTGATTTTGGTTTTAGATTTTTTTAAAAAAATTACTTTAATTTTCAAAACCGGTTCTGAAACTGAAACTATCATAACATAAAAAATATGTAACCAAAATCGAAAAAGTAAAAACTAGCCCGGTTGTGGATCATCCTGAACTATTTTATGCAAAAAAAATCAGGTCAAAATATTAAAATTTGAACGAGATATTAGAAAAGAACGCTCCCATAGACTTTACATGGTCATCCGGGTCTTTTTGTGTACTTTTCCTGTGACTATTGTGGGCTCTTAAACCCATGTAAAATTACCCGCTTAATATGCATACGCATAAGATACGATCCCGCTTAATATACGAAGAAAATTGGTCCCTTGATGTCAAAAAACCCGCTTAATATACGAAATGGTGCTTATGAAATCAGTATATCGCGTGTTTTTAGGACAGAATATATAAAATCTCAATTATTTTTCATAAGATACTTTCTTTTAACCTTTTTTCTCTCTAAAATATGTTCTTTTCCGCTGCTTTTGCACGCGGAATTCTGATAGACTCCTTTTACAACAAAATACAAAAACAACAACCTCTTTTATTTGTTTTACCATTACACTTGGGAAGTGGATGGATCTGAAATTTCATTGGTTGCTCCCTCTCCTGATTGAATGAGAAAGTTGTTAGTGAAATCCATCTATACTTTTATGCTTTTTATTTTTTGTATCGCTTATCTAGCTATTTTTTATTATATTATTTTTATTACTATAAATCGTCCTCGGGAGTGCTTTTTTATGAGTTTCTTTTTGTCACTTACTTTTTTGGGGCACTTTACAAAATATTAACATCACAGAGTAAGAGCAGTAGCAAGAAGAATACAAAGATATGGACTTTTTGGCAAAATTAACGATCACGTTGTGACAAGTGAAGTTCGCTCTATTGCAGATATAATCACGAACGTCAAAAGTTCCAATTAACCTAGGTCTTCAGAAAGAGTTAGAAGACGACGTAAATGAAGAAACAGATGTACCAACCATACCATCATTCCCAACTGTAATGAGATCGTTTAGCTTACTGCAACTGTATGCCTCTTCGATGGATGCTGGTCTCTTCGTTGAAAAATTTTCTACCACATCAACAAGGGAGAAAACTTCCTAATAAATTCTCGCCTAATGTTGCACCAAATCAAGATAACTTTTTCTCAAGAAACTAAAACTACATCATGATTTTTATAATGTATCTAATGATTATTGTTCCTTGCATACATTTAGTTTGTCTTTCAAAAAATTATTATGACAATTTATTATTCTTCGCCTTTAAGTTTTTAAGTATGTAATGTATTTTAGTTATTTTTTCTAAAGATTAACAAAATTTTCATCTTATTGTCTGTTTTTTAATTTGGCAGAGAATACTGTATAAAGGCATTTTAATTTTTTTACTGTACAAACAGATATTCAATAAAATTTTGGAGAAAAATAAAATTATTCTTTATTTCAATCAATATCTTAAATTCAAATTTTCTAGAATGTCTAAAAAGTGTTAGTAATGGGTAAAATAAGAGTTATAAATGGCTAAAATTACGTTAATAACAATGTGCACTGTCTTTAATATGCATTATTATTCGAGAATCTATGAAATCCGGATAAGATACGATCCCGCTTAAGATACGAAATGCTCTCGGTCCCTTGATTCGTATCTTAAACGAGTTTCACTGTAGTATTTATTCCAAAAATTCAAGATAAGCAGGTTTGGAAAAATTCAACATATGCAGATTTTCAACATAGACAAGTTAGACTGTAATATCAGTTTTGACTTTCCTGAAAGCTATTCTGCTTACCTATATTCTGCCCACACAATAAGTTTTTCTTATTTCTAAATAGTAAATACAGTACTCTAAATACATTACAAAGCTTTCAGAAATTTTGATGCATAAGCAATAAAGATTTTCTTTTTAATAGAACATGAGTGTAAGTTATTGTATTTCTGATATCTTCAAATCTAATATATTCTTTCAGTTTGAATGAGACATTTTTCTTTTTGTCTCACTAAATATTTATGTATAAATTTTAATATATTTTGATTTTTTAATTTATGTACAGTTTAATTCTATTAATGGGATGATTTTTTTTTTTTTTTTTTTTAAATAGGTATATCAAGAAACATTCTTTTCAGACTTGATGTTAGTACTTCTTGATCATACCAACTGAACATTGATTATCCTGCTTCTTTACAAAATACTGCCTTAATAGTTCATAATTTACATAGTTTATTTTTACAGATATTTCTTTCAGATTAAAATTTAAATATCTGTTTCTGCAGATCAATAAAATTTTCTGCAAAGCATACTGTCATCATCATATGCCATTGTAATACAGATTGTTTTATTTAATGTGTAGTAATCATTATAGTATTCAATAATAAATTTGTTCTGTAATAATATTTATAACAAAGAAATTTTGTTTCTGTAATTTGTACTTTCAAATAAAAAAAATTTATTAAAAATTTGCTGTTTTCATGTGAATATATTTTTATTATAAATGTCATTTTCATTTCAAATATTTACTTGTTTATCATGTAAATCAATAGTGCAAGAATTGTTTTTAATTATTTCTTTATTTTTAATAACAAAATGGTTAAGATATAAAATAACTAGCTGACCCATGCAGCATAACCCAGATCTGTGATGTATGAACCCCACATTAGAATGATTTTATATTTTTAATTCCATTTGGTCTAAATTTATACTTTTAAATGAAAGAATTCGCAAAAACATATAGAGTTGAAGATACATGCTATTTTGTGCAATTTTTGATTTTTGGAGTCTATGAATTGAAGTTGAGTGAAAATATCAAAATAATTTGTTACTTTTTAAATAACTATTTCTTTAAAATGTCAGTTGATATAAAGTTTTTTAAACAGTGATAATTTGCACCTAAGGCGAACATAGTTTTGCCCCTCCCTCCTCTCCTTTACAAAGAACAATTTACTAAGTTTCTAATAGTGAACTATTTTGAAATTTAAAATACTTTTCTAAATATTGATTCATAAAATCTTGAAAATGGAATAAAAAAAAAGAAATTTAAAATATTCAGCTTTATACAGGTTTCCATCTTAGCAGTAGCAGGTATAATTGCTGATATTTTCTCTGACAAAAATATAGAATTTTTTCATTCAAGACTGAGTTCTATTACAGACAAATTTCCTTTTCAAAGATTTTATGGCAAGTTTTATTACAACTGAAGCATTTAAAATTGCAGAATTAAGTTACTACATTAGTCACTTTGTGGTAAAAATATGAAAGCGTTCTTCACAAATATATATATATATATATTCATGAGGTGCTTGTGATCGATATTTAATGTTCTGTATTTATACTTTTTTGAGTTTGGAAACATTTTTCTCTTTTATATCCAGATGCTTTCATTTTTGGAAGATAGTTTCGAAATGATTCTGAAATCTAAAATATGCTCATTAAAGCAATACAACCAAAGTTTAAAAAATCCAAAATCCAAGTTAGACATCAACCTCAAGTATCATGTATGTATATATATAAACATAATTTAAGCAAGAATTCTGAAAAAAAAAAAAAGGCTTCTGTATGTTTAACATTAGTGTACGAGTGTGAGACTACAGTAGTCATCACATGAAGAAACTAGAACGTAATTGTTAAACCTATGTGAGCATTTTTTTAAAAAGTTTCTTATTTGCATAGAACTAATGTTGAATTCTAACAGCGTTTGTATTGTATTTACATTTTCTATTTTGATTGTAGATTAAAGTTCTTTAACCTTTTTGTTAGTTTTACATTTGGATTTTCTCACTGTAAGACGATTTTATCTAAATTTCATGTATACGTATGTAGAAAAAAAAAAATTATTTTAGGTGGCACAAATGCCAACCAATTGAAAAAATCCCCATGCAATTTCTTGAACCAGGTCAGCATAGCAACTGACATTCTACTGACTAAACTACATGGAACGATACTCAGCCTAGAATTTCTCACTCAGAGTAAGGAGATTTTTAAAAAAATGCAAGAAATTCCTTACCCTGTGTTCTCGCTATAAGTTAAGCTACAAATGCAGCACATGATGGAATATTTTCAACGAGCCACCAACATGAGGCAAATATGAAACTCAAATAAAACCAGCATCAATTGAATGTATTAATAATGCTTGGAAACTTTTCTGCAAAAAAAAAAAAAAAAAAAAAAAAAAAAAAAAACTAAATTTAGAGGGGTAATCCCACTGATTTCCCATTTATACTTATCCAATGAATTCCCAAAACAAATCTGGGAAATACCTTATCAGAATGAACCTACATCCAAAATTTGAAGCCAATCAATAAATTCTGTGTGAAAAACGCATTAACCTAAATTAAGGACAGTTACCTCCCATTTTTTCCTTGTTAGACTTGCCAATGAACTCTCAAAATAAATCATGGATTTGTCCTCATCAGAATGATGCTATGTACAAAATTTCAATGAAATCTGATAAATTCTGTAAAAAAGAAAAATCATTTATATAAATCAAGCAGAGTGGCATTAGCCCCCCCCCCCCCCATTCTTTATACTTATCCAAGGAACACTCAATACTTGTCATGGAGGTGCCTCATCAGAATGATGCTATATCTAAATTTTCAACAAAATCTGATAAATCTGCATGAAAAACCCATTTATATCTATTAAGGAGAGAGGCATTAGACTCCCTCCTCGTTATACATATCCAATGAACACTTAATATTAATCAGAGGCACCTCATCAGAATGATCCTATATCTAAATTTTGAATAAAAACTGATAATTCTGCAAGAAAAACCCATTTATATCAATTAAGGGGAGGGGCATGTGCCCCCCCCCCCATTCTCCCTCTTTGTTCTAATCCAATGAACACCTAATAATCATGGAGGTGTCTCATTGGAATGATCTTATGTCTAACTTTTGAACGAAAACTGATAATTCTGTATGAAAAACCCATGTATATAAATTAAGTGGAGGGGCATTAGCCCCGTTCCCTTTCTGATACATATTGAGTGAACATAAACTAATCAGGGAAGTGCCTTATCAAAATATACATATATCCAAAATTTCAAGTTTATCTGATATTTTTATCTTGAGTTACCACATTACGCACGTATAGAATGTTTGGTCACATAAGCTCTTAGGCTTTGATAGCCTGTGAGCTAAAAAACTGGATCAACAAGCAGTCTTACCCTTGGCGAAATTCTAAAATGGAGGGCCAAAATCCCAGTCAGGTGTGATCCAGCGACCTCATTGGTCGGGTGGTATAGGTGAAAATCACGAATGTTTCTCCATTTGAAAAAGAGTAAGGGGTAAAGCAATTGTTACCGTCTGTATTTATTTACGATAGACCATCGAAATTAACTCAATTAAGATATTTTGATGATATTATATAAAATGAGAGTGAAAAATAGATTATAAATGCAAACAGATAAGATTTACATCAAAGTTGACGCTACGATTTTTTTTTTTTTTCGAAAAAAGGGAGTAAGGCGACATTTCGCCTACCGTTAAGAGATTGTTCTCTGAAAAGGACGCGACTCAATGACCAATGAGGTGTTTGGATTTCATCGGACTGTGATTTTGGCCCTCCATTTTAAAATTTCACTTACCCTTGCTCCTGAAAAATTGTGGTGGCATATACATCTGTCAGAACCAATAGTTACTAGACTGTGAAAATAGCCTTACAAACTTTAGGATCTAGTTAATTTTACTGATGTGAAAAACTCTGCTTTTTCAAAATAATTTCACAAAACTTTGAATTATAAACATATCTTAAAACATCATTATGGCCAATTAAAAATTTAAACCATAGTTTTATGGAATAAAAGGACTTCAGGGGGCTCAAGAATTGAAAACTTTTCAAAAAATAGATTTTTTTTAATGATCTAATTTGATTAATCATTTAATTCTTAACTCAATGCAAAAAACCGCATAAAAATATTTGCATTTTTAACAGAGTTATAAGCATTTATGTATCAACACTTTCATAGCCACATCCATATAATTTCAACTTTAAATCGCGTTTTCTCAAAACTTGGTTTTTGACGACTAACACCAAGATAAAAAAAAATAAATAAATAAAACTATTTGATGGAATGGCTTAATTTTTTTTTTTTTTGCATGCATATAACATTATCTAGATTATGAATTAATATATTTTAGATAGTTTAATATTTTGAGTATTTTTAATGGAAAAAATGTTGTATTTTTTAAAATTTTCAACTTTGAGAGATTTTTTAATACTGTTTTTATTAAGTGATAGTTATATCCTTAATTCATAATCTAGATTATGATGTTATATGCATGCAAAAAAAAAAAAAAAATTAAGCCATTCCATCAAATATTTTTTTAATCTTTGTGTTAGTCATCAAAAATCAAGTTTTGAGAAAACACGACTTAAAGTTGAAATAATATGGATGCGGCTAGATCATAAAAAAAATCGATTCTTTGAAAAGTTTTCAACCCCTGAGCCCCCTTAGAGATGTATATAAAGATGCAGTAAGAAACTTGTAACTACATTTCGATTAGCTACTGATAATCATGCCTCTTGTATTTTTAACGACTATTATAAAGTACCCGTTTTATTTCAACTATGACGTTACATTTTTCCATTTCATTGAAAATATTATTTTTCATTTTTTTTACTTCTAATTATGTCGCCATTTGAGACAGAAAAATTCTTGTTAATGAAATATCCATGTTTATTATATAACAGAAAATATTCTTATTTCTATTTCAAATATGACGTCATATTTATTTCCTTTTCTTTTATTTCTTTTTTCATTTTTTTGCATGGAAATTGCTCAATTTAAAATTTATTGCCGCTGAGAAATTATTTTAGGTTTCTATTTTATTGGCAACAGGAAAGGAAAATGGTTAAATTTTAATTAAAAAATGCCTATTGATTCTGTATGAAAAATAATGAAATTTTGAATTATCAAGGAAAATATTTGAATAAATCAAAGATTAGCCTATGTTCATTTCCGGGCTTTAACTTATCTGTATGAAAAGATTCAAAGACTTTAATCTATTTGTTTTGATGCCAAATTCATTCCAATTTTCGGACACACTTTCACATTTATAGTATATATAAGATAAGTAACGTTTCTGTTACATTATCCTTCGTAATTTCAAAACAAAAACATTGCTAATGTAGCATTTTCATGATCGTCAAAAAAAGCAATAAACTGCCATTTAAGGCACTCATGCAGTGGAAAACAACTTAAACATACATTTATTTAAACAAAATTTCATTGAAAATCATATACTTGTCACGCTTTCTTTAAATTTTGAAATATTCATAAAAATATATTAAAAAAATAATGTAAAATGATTCAAATTTGTTAATAATGACGAAGAAATCCAAATGCCCTCCATTGAATCAGAAGCTCGGCTGATATCTTCCAGTTGGAGCACTTTTGTTTATGTTTATACTGAGAACTTGACCTGAGAAAAGATTGGGTATAGTTGCAATAGAGTATTTAACACATTAAGTGCCACATTAGTCATCAGAGACTGATACTGAACTTTCCATTCAAATCAAGTTTTAACTAATTCTGGAATTTCAGCCATGAACTTGATGAGGTGATTGTCTTTTTGTGCTACCACCTTCTATTCATAATTAATCAAGTAATTTAAGAAATAAAAATTAATTTTTGCTCAAATCTGTCATTTGGGTGATTTTTTTTAAAACTAAAATCCTTAGAAAAAGATGAAAGGAAACTAAGTACTTGTTTTTTCTTCCCCAGCTAATTTTCAAAAAAATATTTATCCTGCTATGTAGCTTTATGGCTTATAAGAAAAGTTGGATTGATTAAAATTATCTCTCACTTTACAAATTTATTAATTCATCATTTATCTAAAGCTTTACTTGTAGCTTCTGCATAACATAGATTTTGCATTTTTCAATAATGTGTAAAGTAAATGAAACATCACAAATAAAGAAAAAAACTACATAAAAAACAGCATGCCACACTGTTTTTTAGTGTTTAAACCAAATGTTTTTTTTTTTTTTTTTTAACCATACTATATTTTAAAAAACATTTTCTTTAAACCACAATCTTTTTATTTAGTCTAGGTACCTCTTACCGAATATTCGTTATTTGGCCATATTATCAAATGTCAAACTGTTCGGTTAAGACAAATATGAAACTATATGGCCTGCAGAATATTCGGTTTGGTCGAATATCAAAGTATTCAGTATATCAGAGGTTTTTTAAGTAATCAGACAAAACCTCTTAAAAAACATTTTTAAAAACTATTCACAATTTCTACTATTAACTGTCAATTTATAAATACAGTAGACTCCCTCAAATCTGCAAATCTCTAAAATCTGCACATAATTTACGGATGTAAACAATGAAATATTCAGTTCAGATGTAAGTGCAAAATTTGACTTTAGTTTTATATATATTAAATACATTTTTTAATTTGTAATTTTAGTTAATGTTATTAAATTCATGTTTCTTCATGAAGAAAGAATAATTTATTTCTGAAAAAAATCAAGATATTCCTGATATCATTGATAATCACAATCTTACCAAATATATTTATGTATTAATCAAGCTTTTTTAGTTAAATCTAACTAACCTGAAATAAAGCTTCTTTATTTAATGATCCTGATGTGAATTAGTAATGTACCTTTATGAGGCAAGTTTCATTGAATAATTTAGGAAAAACACATTTAATCTTTAAAATGAATATTTAATTGTACATTATTGATTATTAACTTGACCTTTGCTTTTAGTATTTCATGGCTGCCAACTTCTATGCCTTTTTACAACCAAACAAACCCATTCGAACCAGAAATTTCATTTAACAAGTTAAAAGAGTATGCAATACTACAAATCTTGAAATAAATACAGAACGTATATTATTTAATAAATTTTCTGGTTAGAAACGCATTTTTCTCATTTAAAAAGGCATAGAAGTTGGCAGCTCTGGTATTTTAATCATTTAAAAAATTATTTAAATTTGTATTAATTTAGTTTATTACTTATTTTAATATTTTAGTATATTGTAAGCATTCATTATACTTTTGATTTTATAATGAATTACATTCAAATTATTTTTTTTAAAAATATGAACAAAGCAATGACCAGAAATCCGCACAACCTCTGGTCCCAAGCTGTGCGGATTTGGAGGCGTCTACTGTATATTTTAAAAAATCTGAAATAAAATCATATTTAAATAAAACAGAATGTTTTTACATTATTTATTTGCTGTTTGTAATGCATAAATTAAGAAAATTAACCATGAGAAGGATTAAAATGATGATTAATTAGAATTCTCATGGGAATAAATGATTTTCAAATGCAAGCTTCTAAATTTTGTTTAGTTTAATAAATAATCTGTTGTTTTTTCTAGTGTTCAGCCATGGGGGTGATTTTGGGGTTAAAACCCCTCACAGAGCTGAGAATGTTCGCTATAATTGTCACTTATATGAATCAAAACCAAACATAATATTTAAATGTTTTGGCACATTTCGAATCCGCTGCTTTATTGAATCAGATTTCATTTAATTACGTGGTAAAAATTCTAATTAAAATTATGAAAGTGTCTATGACATGGATTAGTTAAGTGAAAATTGGTTATTTGAACTAAATCACTTTTCTGAGACATATTATGCTAAAAAAATGATGATTTCCTGCCATACAGATGCTCCTTGAGTTTAAATATTATACAGTGAATATTCTAATCAGTGATTCCATTAACCAGCAATCATCTTTAACAGAAACTCAACCCCACCCCCTAGAACTGAATTTTGGCTGCGCCACTGGCTTTTTCCCAAATAACAATGTTTAAAAAAGTAGAAAAACTTTTGGGGTTGATAAAAGATATCAAGGCAGACAATTTTTTTGTTCAAGAAAAAATATTCGTGTTCAACTTATTGAGTTACAAGTAAATTTATATCTCATCTTATTTGAGGTGAAACTATATTTTTGTTACTTTAACAATAATGAAGATATCATAACTATATTTTCAACTGACATGATTTGATTTCAGTGAAATATGATATGACGAGAAGAGCTGGAAAATGACATCATTCATAGGAAAAAACTATGAGCTAGACATTACTTTATTAAATTTCAGTTGATGCTATTTGTAATGTGTTACTGATCAAAATTCGGCCATTTTGAATATCATATTTAATATAAACAAAATTAATATAAAACAAATGTTGCTAAAATATCCTCATTATTGATAAAGTTGTGAATAATTATTCAGTTTTGGCCTATTTAGCACTGTGTATATATTTGATTGAATATATTGTAATATGAATGGAATAGATTGAGATTTTCTCATTAAAAACTGTTTGTCTTGACCATATTTTCGCCACTGAAAGTTTCTTGCCAGATTTTAAGATCCTGAATGTTTATAATCTCTGAGAATGATCGTTTATTCCAGATCCAGATATTAATGTAGGATGCTTTTAAAAACTTCTATGCTAAATCGAAAGAAGTAGAAAAGTTATTTTTATTGAATTGCCGTCATTTGATTTTACTGTTTCTTTAGGACAAACAGTAATAAAAGAAACTTTCATTTTGATAAACAAGAGCTTTTTATAAGTAAACTTTATATTGAAAAAAAAAAAATGTACCTTGAGTTATTTAAAAAAAAAAATAATTATGAGACCGTATTTTTTCTCCCTCATTTTTTTAATATTTCTCTTTTACTTTAAAATGCTTGTTTTAATTTGTAGTGAAGAAAATGAAATTTATAATTTTATTAATTAAAAGAGTCTCATAATTCTTTCTTAAATAACTTAAGGCAGTTTTTTTCAGTATTAAGTTTACTTATAAAAAGTTCTTGTTTATTAAAATATAAATCTCTATTATGAAATATTATGTAAGATTGTTTTAAAAAGTAACATTTTAATAGCTTTAAACTTTGAAATATAAAAAGTATTCAGCAGCCAAATATTCAGTATTCAACTAAATACTTACTATTCGGCTGGACGAATATATGGTATTTGGCATAACAGTTACTATTCAGCTAGCCGAATATTCGATTCACCTGTTTTCCAAACATTCAGCCAAAATCACTATTCAGTGTGTCTTAGTCAAAAAACATAGATGTATATTAATATAAAATGTATGTAAACAATAAATATAGACTTGAAAGCCAAAAAAAAAAAACCGCTTGGAAGTAATTTTAAATAATGGACAAACAAATAAATTTGTAAAACATTAATAAAAAATACAAATAAAATATTGAATTAAAAAGACCTGATGACGTTACAAACACGTTTAACATTTTAATGGCAAGTAAATTTGACATTTATGATAATTCATTATTGGATTTAATGTTGCAGATTAGCGACAGTTTTTGGGTCGAAAGGTTAATCAAGTGCGTGTAGCAATATTTTTAATAACTGTATGAAATCATACAAAATATCAAGTGGGAGAAAAATATGTATTATGAAAATGTAAATGTTTTTTTAATAAGAAGGAAAATATATACAAATAAAAATAAATGTAGAATGAGCTTTTCTTCTTTGAAATTCTTGGATCTTTCACTGTTAAACAATATATCACATATTATGAAAAAGACAACTTTTTTCTCAATTTGTGCTACAAATAATAATTTTTAAAAGCATACATTAAACGCCAGTAAATTTGATAATTCAACATCAATTCTCACAGAGCAGAACCTAGTGAGAGGCAGGATTTAAAAAAAAAAAAAAAAAAAGGAAGTTTATGATTTTTTTTCTTTAAAAGAGAATATGAACATGAAATAAACCAAGCTAAGAGTGTTTTCTCAAAAACTAGCACGCAAAAGAATTTAGGTATCAGTATAAAAGCACGGTTCGTGATTTTTTTGATTTTTTTAATAAAAATCAAAACAATCGGATTTTTTTTTGATTTAAATCAGATTTTTTTGATTTTTTTAAAAATTGCCACACATTATTATTATTTTATGATTTTTTGATTAATTTAAATAATATTAAGTTTACATACATAGACATGCATATTATAAGTATTATCTATTACTAATATTACATAATTTACATAAATGATTCATACTATTTCAAGGTAAAATTTTAGGCTATGAAAAAAATCTTGATTATACAAAATGCATGAAAAACTACAAATCAGATGTCAAAAATTAATTCAACTTTCAATATTTTAATTAAAATAAAAAACATCTGCAACACATAAAAAATTTAAACAAAATTGGAAGTTTTAACTTTTTTTTTTTTTAAGTGTTGACTGAGAAAAATGAGTTCAATTGCTGCCATCAAAATACTTGAGGCCAGAGGACACAAATTGAGATGTCATCACTAATCGACTGACTTCTCAGTAGTGTTGGAATTTACACAGGAAAATTTTGAATAGCAATTTTATTTTACTTGTGGAATATTTATCATCTTATAAAACAATAACTATTTAAACTCACTAATAAGAACTTGGAATCCCTAAATAAAAATTCAGCCAGAGAAGGAATGCTACAGTGTTGCCGCATCTGGATATTTTTTTATTGGGGGATTCCAAATTCTCATCTGTATGTTTAAGAAGTAATTAATCGTAAATTAATCAGTATGTTCAGTGTTTTATAGGATGATTGATATTCCACAAATAAAATAAAAGTAAATTGTTATTCAAAATTTTCTAGTGTGAATTCCAACATAAGTGAGAAGTAAATCAATTAATGAATACCTCACAATTTGTGTCCTCTGGCCTTGAGCATTTCGATGACAGCGGTTTAACAGTTTTATCTGTTGATTTCTAATTTCTGAAAGTATCAAACCGAAGGCAAAAAACATTTGTTCGATTGAAGCAGATAAATCTATTGCAGTAAAAAGCTAGTTGATCATTAATTCTATTTTTAGTGTGAGCTTTTTTGATAACTCTAACAAAAATATCTTCCACCATTCTAAAGGGCTGAGATCAATTATATTAAATTAAATAAATAAATCAATTGCTGATTCAGATTTTGCTCAAATCCTTATATAGCAGGCTTCACCAAAATACAGCATATAAAGTCATACAATTTTATTTTACCTCAACTTGCAAAAGTTTTTCTAAATACTAATGAATAAATATTCAAATATTTAATATATTTCTGCTTAGATTTCTTTACCGTTGCAAGATATTTTTATAATTTGATTCAAATGAAATTTGAAAGCAATTTTTTTTTCTAAACTTTACATTTATTTTACTTTTTTACTAAGCTTAGCTTTATCTTTCTGAAAGTTGTTTGATTATATATGGTATATAAAACTAAATTATATTAAAGCACATTATTATGTTTTTTTCATCTGAAATTTATAAAAAAAATAACTTAAAAGAAAAACTGATTTAAATCAATGATTTTTTTTAAATAATCAGTTGATTTAAATTGTGATTTAAATCATGATTAAAATCAAGCCGATTTAAATCAACGAACCCTGTATAAAAGACATACTATAAAAACAAAAATTAGCATTTATCCTTATTTTTCTCTTTTAAATGAAGATTCAGAACAATATATTTTTTCTTCATGAAAGGGAGGTGATGGCCTGGCTAAGCCACTATTGGATATCCATAATAATAATGTTAAACATGAATGTAAATAAAAAGAATCTAACAATTATTCTTTTGGATCAGGAAAGTTGAGGACAGGGAAAATAAGTCATTTTAATGCAATTTATTCTTTCCCGATACTGTTATTTTAAATGGTATTTACAATCATTTTCTTATTTAAAAATTCATTAAGAGAAATTTTATGTTTTTTTATTCAATATGATTACAGAAATAAAAAATTGCGTGAATTAAATTTGAAATCCCATGACTCCCCCCCCCCCGCCCCACTCATGGGTACTCAACAAAATGTTTTTTCTCATCTCTTTTCTCAATGAATGCAATAAAAGTAAATAAACAACAATTGTAAAATGAACAAAATTTCAAAATAATCTCAAAATAGCTTTTATTTAAATTTAATTACAAATAAATCTGACATATTAACAACTTAATAAATCGCACACAAATAAATTCTACAGCGGTAATAAAATAAATCAGCATTAAATTTAATGCTTCAAATAAGATAAGCTAACTGTAGCAAATAAATTACTTTATACATTGTTTGAATCAAACGCTTTCTATGCAATAATTATGAATATTACATCTCTAGAGATCGTATATTCTTTAACAATTCTGTTTCAATACAAATTTCGCCTTTTTTTCGATTTATAAGGCATGTTAAAATTAGATACTATGTTTCAAACATACCTCTATAAAATTATTAATAAATCGCTTTGTTTAACTGTATTTCTGAAAATTTAACATTTATAACGTAAAATTAGATATAAAAATCAGTATGGCACAAAAAAATATGGCGTAAACTTCGTGTTTTTTGATAAAAAATATTTTCTTTAAGCTCTATCTGGCCATAGCACTTAATAGTAAATAATTAAATAATTCACAGTTGCCGTACTCACCTCGCGGTTGAGGTGTTTCAAGTTACTTCAGATGGCTGCCATGATATCCCATGCATTTGAATAGGGATTTCATGTCTATTACTTAAACGTCTTTGGATACGACTCATAGGTGCAAATTTCAATTAGTCTATATTACCGATGGAATCAATCGTAGTTTTGCAATCATGCTGCAGGTGTTCATTTATTATGAAATGAAAGTTTATCAAAATATTTCAGTACTGTTATCTAGAAAATACATAAATAAATAAATAAAAGAAAATGATGTTGAATTTTGTCGTGCAGTTGTTCTTTATCTTGATAATCATCAGCACACGTTTTTCGTCGCTGTCAAGAAAAAAAAAATACTGCATGCATATCTCACACTTAAAAATTTGCAGATGCTAGACATAGTCACACAAAACTTCATAAGACGATCCGTTTCCCAGCTGAAGGGTTTATCATTTATGCACATGAAGAATCGGCGTATTCGGCGAAAATGGCGCGTGCAGTTCTCTTGATGTAGTTGGAACGGGAAGTGTAAGACAACACATTTCTTCCTAGAACATGGCGAGCACACACTCATCGCTGTAGGTTTCTCTGACAGGAACAGTCTGTAGTTGGCAAACCATACTAGTTTAATATTTTCCCAGAGATGCACGCCGGCTCATAAATCCTGCTGGCTAAAAATGTAATAAATATAAGCTGAACTCGACTAAAATAACTATGTTGCATAAATTCTACGTATTCTTAGCAGCACGGGCAGAGTAGTCGCTCCGACAGTTGGCAAGCAATAGAAGACTTTCATTGGGGTATTTCCCCATTATAAAAACAGACAACATCAGTCTTCAAGTTCTTTATTGATGAGCTTATAAATAGATAAACTCTTCCCCGCAATCACCTTAGTCCACATCGACACTACAAATTTCATTATCTCGTCCACATCATCAAATATTCTAATTCAGCGGAGCAATGAAAAACGCGGCTTGGTAGTTTAAAGAAAAGATGCATTCTGTTCTCCTGAAAAGCCAAATGAAAAAATCATTTTCACGACAAAACTAGCGCCCTCCTACTCCGCGTCAATCATTTTAAAAATCCAATCAGGATGGACTCGAGCCTCAAACGGACAAAATGATCAATTCTAATTGGTCGTAATAGGCGGTCCTTGGCAAGAACTATATTTTTTCCTCGGAAGACAAAGCCCTTTAGCAACGCGTAGTAACACCTGTCACGCGATGTTAAAATAAAAAATAAAATTAAAATCGCAGGAATATGCCAGAAAGTAAAAAGCTTACGAAATACTTCCAGCCTTTTTGAGAAGCTAGCAATAGTTTATTAATAACTAAAGTAAGAAAAAGAATTTTAGCTGTTACAAGTTACGAAACTAAGATTGAAATATGTTCCACAAATTTAGAATTGAAGCTAAGAGAGAACAAAAAAATGGCGCAAATTTTTTTTTATTTTATTTTATTACATATATATATTATATAAATATATATATATATTAAATTGCATGTATATATATTATTTTTTGCTGTAGTTATTTAATTTACCTCTGAAAAAAATATTTTCATATATAAAAAATTCTTATTCAATAAAATTATTTCATACATTTAAGCATTTTGAAAAACAAAAGCCAGGTTTCCATAGCAACAAAATCGAATTGACAATGCTCAACTGGACTTTGTACTTGAATTGAAGCAATTTTTATTAATTTAAATTTGAATTTCGTATTAAATCTAAAATTTTGATGGTTAAATTTGAATATAAATACATATAAATATTAATACTAGCAAAAGCCATGCTTTGTTTGGATTCGCAAAGCATTATTTCATAAGATAACTATTTGAAAGTAACAATATTTTTTTATATTATTATTTGTACTACTTAATTACCCGTCGACCAATTAAATCTGTTCCGCCGAAATTTTTTTTATAAACGTATGTATCCTCATGAGAAGAACATTCTGTAATTTTTTCAGATTTTTCGGAGTATGCCGTAAGGAGACCTTCCTTGTCAGTTCACACAAAAAATTTTAGATTTTTTGAACTTTTCCTTTACCCTGCCGCAAATGATTTGAAGTTTTGCAAAACTGCTGATTTTTGAACTTTTTTAGCTGAAACGTTTAAAATGTTAAATTAAATTTATTTTGTTGTATATACTTGAAAAGGCATATTTAATGTACCAAATGCTTAAATGAGTTCTGATAATGCATTTTTTAATTGCTATGTGTATTTTTAATTAGCCGATTTTCATAGCTTTTTCACATATAACAGGCAAAAATTGTACTACAGTGGAGCATCGTTTATACGACGCCGAAGGGACTACCGAAAAACGTCGTATAAACGATAACGACGTATAATCGATTTTCACTTCCAAAACTAGAATTAATTTTGTTTTCAAATAATTTTAATGTTTTAATGTGATAATTTGAATGAATTTGTAAACTAAACAAATCAAAATAAACAAATAACAAAAAAAAAAAAAAAAAAAAAAAAAAAAAAAAAAAAAAAAAAACGGGGGGGGGGGGGGTTAGTAAGCAATTTAAATATGCGTACCTTTATTTATGTTTCACCGAAAGGTTCCTCATTTGCAGCACATCATTTCCTTTCCATTTAAAGTCAAAGATAAAAACCCTGCATTGCCAACTAAAAGTCGAAAATACTGACAACAGTTAAAAGGATAGTCTATTTGCAACTTAAAACAGGTCGAGAAAGCTGACCATCCCCGAAAAAAGAATGATCTGTTGGTGAGGAATGATCTGAAAGTCTAATCTGTTAAAAGTAAGCTGATTTTTCAGACTAATCGAACGCCAGCCCACATTTTTATAATGTGGAGTGCATTTAAACGCGCTCTTTGGTGTCATTCATAGCTGCTAACTTCCACTTGTTCGTAAAATATACAAGAAAAATAAGCAAAAATAAATCTATACAAAATCGAAAAATCGACGTATAAACGATTTTGGGCGTCGTATAAAAGATATATTTTTACATTAAAATGAATAGGAATGAATCGGGACCACATTAAAACGTCGTATAAATGTAAACGTCGTATAAGTGATCGTCGTATAAACGATGCTTTACTGTAGTTTGAATCGTTTGTTAATTTCTCTCTTATTTATGTCCCTTGGTCTTTATATTTTTTCTATGCGTTAAAGGTAATATATTTGGGCAACGGTCAGCAGTATAACTCAAAAACAAATCTGGAAGATGAGAAGGGGGTGACGCAAAGGTGAAAAAGTAGGACACTAAGCGTCCGCAATGCCTCATCGTAAATGTTGAAGGAGTAAAGGAGGAAATAGAAGAGAGGAGAAAATGCGATAAGAAATTATTATTTTACCATGCTCAAAACCTGCGACATGTGTTCAGTGTGGACGTGAAACCTTTTCCTAGTTAAATTCAGAATTTTTTGGATCGTTTGACGTGCTGTTACAGCGTTTTGTGCGTTTTATTACGACAAGCTTAGAAATGGCTAGTATGAAGGTCCATGACAATGTAAAAGACACACGACAGCATGAAAAGTATCCCTTTTTGGGCACCATGCTTATTGAAAGATTTTAAATTGCCAACTTATACTGATAACATGCGCCACAACTATTGGTTGAGAAGCGATATGGGAAAAAATCGGGAAATTCAATATCAGTCAGTATATGTAATGTTATTAAAATGGTAGGTGAAAAAGTTACCGAAATCTGCATAAGAGCTTCCATACCAGTGGTTTCCCAACGATCAATTTACAGAAAGATTAAACACTATTAAAAGAAATGTAGATCATTGAAGAAATCCTGCAATCTTATGGGCTTGAAAGCCAAGACAACTAGCGAAGAATTCGTATGAAAGGCAGAAGCCTCTCTGTTTCGCATTGCATCTTGTAAGTGTAACGGCTTGAACAATCGTAGCTGCCAACATTGGGCGTAAAGTATCGCAACAATAGGTGGACTTCTTAAAAGACCACTATCGTTAAAATTCATTTTCCGCGATATTTTCTTTTCAAGAGTTTTGCGTGTTTTTAAATCAATATTTCCGATAAACATTTTTTGATCAGTTCTTTGATCATTCAAGAAGTCCACCTCTTGATGTGGATGTCGAAGCTACAGTTCTTTAAGTCTTCCAAGTTGCAATATGAAACAGAGAGGCTTCTGCATTTCATACGAACTTTTCGCGGGTTGTCTTGACTTTCAAGCCCATACGATTACAGGATTTCCTCAATGATCTACAATTCTTTTAATAGTTTCTGTAAATTGGTCGTTGGGAAAGGTATAAAAGCTTTTAACCAGATTTTGGTAACTTATTCACCTACAACTTTAAATAACATCATCTGCTGACTGATACTGAATTTCTCGATTTTCTCCCATAACACTCCTCGACCTTTAGTTGTGGCACATGTTATCAGTATAAGTTGGCAATTTCAAGTCTTTCAGTAAGCATGGTGACCCAAAAAGGATACTTTCCATGCTGTCGTGTGTTTTTTACATTGCCATGGACCTTCATGCAATCCATTTCTAAGTTCGTAGTAATAAAACGCACAAAACACTGTAATGGCACGTCAAACGATCCAAAAAGTACATAATCTCACTAGGAAAATTTTTCACGTGCACACTGAAAAATGTAGCAGACATGTCGCAGGTTTTGAGCATGGTAAAATAATAACAATTTCTTGTCACATTTTCTCCTCTCTTCTATGTCCTCCTTCACTCCTTCAACATTACGATGAGCCATTGCGGACATGGGCGCCCATATGGGGAGGGCAAGGTGGGGCTTGAGCCCCCCCCCCCTAGATTTTGGTTTTGGTCATACTTTTTTAAAATATAAATCAGTTGCAAGATATGAAAATTCTAACTTGATCCTGTAAAGTAAGCATCGTAAGAAATTTCCGTTTTAAACAGTTTTCCGTTTAAGGAGGTATAATTGAGTGGAATTTATTTTCTCATAACCATGAACGCTACTTTTAACGCTAGATTCTTAATTAAACTGATTCAGTTTTGGTAAGATCTGAATTAGTCCTCTCGAATAGTTTGCTTTTTACAAAGAGGAAAAACATGAGATAGGAAACAAAATGTATTTTGTACAATTTTTATTTTTGCAAATGTTACTGTGTGCCTTTTTTCCTACTAAAATATAGTACTTTTTTTGCATAAGGAAAGATTTCGTTACAGAAACGACCCATTTTCATAGGTAAAACAGATTTTGCGTGAACAAACTGCTGAGAAATTAGACACAGATTTAACAATATGTGAATAATACAGTGCTATATTTTAATTGAAAAATTACTTTTCCCGAATCTAATAAAGATTAGAACCCCGAATGTGTCAGATTGTAACCAGGGCCCGATTTATGCAGGGGCATGTGGGGCAATTGCCCAGCCACCCCCTCCCCCTCATTAGGGGAACCCCCATGAGAATAATTAGGATTTTCTCTAAAAAGTTCCAAATGATTAAAATTAGCCAAAAGGGGATCAAATATCATATATTTTCAAACATTTAGGAAGGTAAAAGTGATTCTCCTTCCTCTATCCTCTCTTTAAAATCATTCATCTAAGTGAAAAACAAACTACATTAGAAAATTAATAATTAAAGTTGTATTATAACGACTTAGTATTCTATTGTTTTCAAAAGAAATTCTTTAGTAACACTTTTCTGGTAGAATGGCAAGCTAAAATCATTAATTATGACCCATTTGGGACATTATAATATCTCAAATGTCCTAAAAGATATATCTTTTAGCCATTTTATGTTACGTGGTAATTATTATTACGTGGTATTACATGTAGATAATCAAGGAAAAAGTTTGCAAAATGATAGTTCTGTCAACTAATCTATCACTTTTTATTTATTTAATTTTTTTTACAATTATCTTGTTAGTATTTTTTTTTTAAATTTGTGATTATCTTTTTGTGATACCCTGTATACAAATGTGAACTGCACTGAGAACAAAGTTTACATATGCATTGCATACAATACGTATGAAGTTTAGTATTAGCCACTTCCACATTATTAAAAAAACATCTATCGATAGACAGAAGGGAGCCTTCCCGAATGATTCTTACATGGGGCCCCACCATAGCCTTAGTCAAGCCCTGATTGTAACAGAATCCAAAATCGAAAATTTTATCTGGAGTCAAGCAGAACAAGACAAAATAATTTGGTCGACTTAGAATCTAACACTTCTTATAAATATCATTAAAATTTTTTTGCTTTTCATAAATAAAATAAATATTGGGCACATCATTGTTTGAATTTAGTTGTAAATTGTAAATGATCTCCATCAAGTTCTAGAGATAAAAAGCACAAAGCAATAGAACAAGTGATAAGATTTTTAGAAGGAGCACTCTTAGATTTTTTTTTCAAATTTTCCTGGTTTTTGCGAAACAATGTGGTCAGAAAAGTAATAAGTCCATACCATATTTTTTCTAATAATTTTGCCACTGTCAAAGAAAATCTCTGTAATCTCTCTCTAAACAATGGTGCAAATATAAAACAAGAAATATGCTCACATGTCTTTAATATAGATGCTGCAACGTAGTGATTATTGCTGAGTGATTATTGTATGTCTGAAAGTAGTTTCTACCTATTATTTTTATCTAGAGCCAATTGTAAATAAATTGCATTCTGTAGTTTAACATTTGCATTCGGTTTATTAGCACCGAGAGAAACTTCTTGAGATTTTTCTTTTGCATAGATAAAATCAGAAGAATTTTTCCGTATTTTTCATGGAGCTAATAGAAAATTGCAGTTTTAAGGAATCAACATCAAAATGTGAAGATCGTTTACTAGATAATCGCACCGTTAAAATCGTCATATGGCCACTCCTCTAGAATATTAAAGAGCACCATTTTTATCCATATTTAGACTCTAATTATATCCCTTGAGTCAAGGTTTATAAATCGGAATGAAACGTCATTCAAAGCGATTTTATTCCTATCTGATAAAATATATTGAAAAAAGTTTTCCCAAAAAAAATCAAGGAATTATCTCAGATTTATAAAATTGGGAATTCGGAGTTGGAAGAAAGAATATGGCTTGATTTGTGGAAAAGCAAGAACTGGTTAGAATGTCATGGTAAATGATCTAATCTCAGAAGCTACTTTATCCATTTCCGCCAAAAAATTTCACTCCAAAAAAGTCATTTAGTAACCCATGCCAGTGACGATCATAAAAAAGCGCAAATTTTGATCAAGGATCACAGGAAGAATGCGATTTTTGCCTAAGAAATGCAGATAAAAGCAAATGTTGTCAAGTAAGAAAAAGAGAAACGCACATTTCACCAAAGAATTGCTGAAAAAAGACAAATTTCGTCATAGAATCGCGAAAAGATCTCTAATTTTGTCAAAGAATCGCAAAAAGATCTCTGATTTCGTTCAAAAAGCATAAAAAAACCGAAGGTTGTGGAAAAAACACAAATTTCGTTTCAGTATTGCAAAAAAATGCTAATTTTGTTCAAAAATCACAAAAAATCGCAAATTTCTACAAAAAATTGCCAAAAAAGCAATTTTTGTCAAAAAATTGGGGAAAAAACATAAATTTCATCAAAAATTCGTAGAAAAAATACATATTTCTTAAAGGGATCGCGAAAAACGCATATTTCGTCAAAAAACGGGGGGGGGGACTCAAAAGTCGCGAAAAAATGTAAAGAACTTTAAATATTTACAAAAATAAGTGATAGCTTTGGGGGAAGTTGAGATTTTCCTTAGCCCCCCCCCCCCTAAAATTTATCATATGGGCGCCCTTGATTGCGGACGCTTAGATTCCTGCTTCACCACTTTCTCATCTTCCAGATTTGTTTTTGAGTTATACTGCTGACCGTTTCCCAAATATATGACCTTTAACGCACAGAAAAAATATAAGGACCAAGGCACATAAATAAGAGAGAAATTAACGAGCGATTCAAACCAATGCAATTTTTACCTGTTATACGTGATAAAGCTATGAAAATCGGCTAATTAAAAATACACATAGCAATTAAAAAAGGCATTATCAGAACTTATTTAAGCATTTGGTACATTAAATATGCCTTTTCAAGTATATAAAACCAAAATAAATTTAATTTAACATTTCTTACTTTTTAGCTAAAAAAGTTCAAAAATCAGCAGTTTTGCAAAACTTCAAGCCATTTGCGGCAGGGTAAGGAAAAGTCCAAAAAATCTCAAATTTTTTGTGTGAACTGATGCTACCAGTGGCCACTTTTCCGCACCCGTCATCATTGAAAATCGAAAAAAAGTTTTTTTTGGCCCATCTCTAGTCACAACTGTAACGAGAAACTTACTCCACTGCATATTTCTGGGCGTGTTCAAGAGCCACCATTTTTGCGCGCGCGCTCAGAAGATTCTGCATGGAGTAAGTTTTATCGAATAAGGGAATTTTAAAGTTATTCAATTATTGAATTATTTTTATGTGTCAAAATTGGTAAATACAGATACTATGTCCCTTTATCCTTCCAAAACATGATTCTCGTAACAGAAATATATACCCGTAGTAACTCAAATAAAATCTAAAATATTCCGGAAATGTATCACGTGACCTATTTCATCTAATTAACCCTTTCAGAACCAAAACTTTAAAAATGAAATAAAAATTATGAGGTTTTTACATATTGCTAATAAAGGTCCTAATAAGCTAAAAATCGCCTAAAAAAATTTTCATGACCATAATTTTTTTAATTAGAGAATGTCCTTGATCAAGGACATTTCTATAGACCCCTTGCATTGACGTCACAACAGCGGCTGTTACTCTTATCTGGTGCACATGACGCCATAATCTGGAGCCCAAACAAACCATCATAACTCCTCGTTTGCCGTTTAAAGCAACTGTGGTCTTTCGGTTTAATTTTGATTTTTCTTATTCTTGCATTATTTTTCTAAATACTTAAAAAATGAAGCGCAAATTACTATTTTTATAAATGTGAAAACACCACATTTGCCTTATGTTTGGGCGCCAGATGAAGCATGTGACGTCACGTGCAAGGGGTCTATTCAATGGGTGTAGGGTAGCCTATAATAAAAAGACATTGTTGGTGGAAAAATATATTTTATTTTATTGTTACAAAATACTGTTTTAGAATAATACTGTTACAAAATACTGTTTAAATTTCAAATGCTGTGATAACTATGCGTTTAAGTAGAATTCTTTGAAACAATTGCGTTCTTTACTCAAATATAGATGAATTTGGCATTTTTCACGCCTAAAATGTGATTTCCCCTTGCACTGTTTTCTTTTACAGCGGCCTACTTCCTTGCAGCCGTTATGGATAGGGATATGATCTACTGCATCGAGTTGTATTACCTTATATGGTCTTACATCTGTGTTTTTTCGCAAAATGTCGTGTTGGGAATTTTCTGGAGCATGTCTTCGGTTTTACTTGGTCTACCACGTTTTCTTGATGCTGATGGTTTTCCAGCTTTCACTAGATAGTTTGCTATTGTCATTTTGAAGTGTAACAAATCCATAATTTCTGTTTATCGAATATTACATTCAGTAGCATCTCTTTTATATTCAAGCCAACTATTACATATAGCCAGGTCTACTGCATGAAATATTAGGCGAAGTGTCCATTTTCTTGACCGTATAAAAATTCTGTATAAGCCAATTAGAAAATCCATCTTACCAACTCCTCCCATTGATTCATTATATTTCTTCACAACTTCTGGTCGAATCACATCAATGTTTTGCTTAGAATTTTTTCCCATCGTTTAGCAACATCAATGTTTCCTTTTTCCCTAAAAAGTTACTTGCAATATATATACTTTTCTTATCATACCATCTGAAGGGTACAATATCGTTATCCTTACTATATAACTCTTCTATAAAACTCCTTCCATTTTTTTTTTTTTTTTTTTGCTGCTTTCTCCGAAATGAAATGTAGATTTCCAAACCTATTCACTCTTTCTGTACAAGCTGCTACTATTTTATGACTTTTCAAAATCTGCAACAAAGCATAAGATAAAAAATTACTATCAAAATATAGCTGTGTTTTCTCGGTGGTTATTCATTTACTCAAATGCATAACAACTGCTGCTGTCTGACCAAATCTGATTTGTAGATCTTTATTTCGGTGGTCGTTCCCTGATATAATATAAAATGATACACAATTCCACTTTTCCGATATTTTATTTATATTACCTTTTATAATTTTTTTATAGAAATAACAATGAAAATAAAACAGAGTACACTAAATGAACAATATACAATAAAAACTAAAGGAAAGCAAAAGATATGATAAAGTGACAGTATAGTGGTACACACACCGTTTGAAAACATTTGTCCATGATCATGGACACATGTTTTTAAATAATTCTATAACAAAATTGTAAATACTTAGAAATTTCAAAATAAGCTTAAATCAAAATTTCTAGTTTTCTTAACAAAATAATAAATATATTTAGCTACTGTTTATATAAAATTATTAGGGGGGCCCCGCCCCCCTGCTCGCTATGCTCGCCAACCCCCCGCGTAATCGCTTCGCGATTTCAAATTATTGGCTACCCCTGCTTGCTGCGCTCGCCAATACCCCATGGTATGAATAAGCAGTTGCAGACCTTTCAAATGATGTGTCACACGACTGGTGTTGTAAAGAAACTAAAAATGTGCCCCCCTGGGGGCAGAGTGGGGGGCGACACAAAAGACATCCATAATATGAATAAGCAGCTGCAGAACTCTCAAATGATATGTCACACGACTGGTGTTGTAAAGAAATTAAAAATGTGCCCCCCTGGGGGGCAGAGTGGGGGTGACACACAAGACATCCATAAAATGAATAAACAGTTGCAGACCTTTCAAATGACAATTTGAAATGTCACACAATTGGTGTTGTAAAGAAATTACAAAATGCGCCCCCTCTGAGGGCAGAGGGGGGGGGGGGTACACACAAGATATCCATAATATGAATAAGCAGTTGCAGACCTCTCAAATGATGTGTCACACAATTGTTGTTGTAAAGAAATTAAAAATGTGCCCCCCCCCCCTATGGGGCAGAGTGGAGGATGACACACAATACATCCATAATATGAATAAGCAGTTTCAGACCTTTCAAATGATGTGTCACACAACTGGTGATGTAAAGAAATTAAAAATGTGACCCCCCGCCCAGGGGAGAGCAGAGTGTGGGGGTGACACACAAGACATCCATAATATGAATAAGCAGTTGCAGACCTTTCAAATCTTGTGCAACACGACTGGTGTTGTAAAGAAATTAAAAATGTGTCTCCCCTGGGGAGCAGAATGGGGGATAACACACGACATCCATTATATGAATAAGCAGTTGCAAACCTCTCAAATGATGTATCAAACGACTGGTGTTGTAAAGAAATTAAAAATTTGGCGAAATATTACAGTTATCGCCAAGTTGGCGTCACTTTTGACAACTAATTTTGGTCGCCAAATTTGGCGATATATCGCCAAGTTGGCGACAAACTTGGCGATTGTTGGCGATGGTAACCTTTCCTCTCTTTATGGTAACCCATACGGCGATGCATAGACGGAGCCGTTTCCTGATTGGTCTATTCAACTCATGGAAGGAGTGGACAACCCGGATTCGTTAGTTCCGGAAATCTTCCACATCAGCATCATTCCAGGAGTCATTCCTTTTAAGGCTAGTTTTTTTTTACTATAGAAGGATATCAAAATAATATGATTCTAGAAAGGCTTACCGGGACGCATATAAGCAGACCATACTGGAATTCATGTATAGGGGAGATTAGAGCTCTCCTATTGGCTAATTTGTAAACTGCCTTGAATGAACTGCGGAACTTTTCGCCAAATTTTGGCGAAATCGCAAGCAGTTGAAAAATCGCCAAATCACGTGACAATTGTTGTTGTTGTTCAACATCAACATTGAGCATTCGTCGGAAGTTTTGAACACGTGCTATTAATTATTTATTAGATGTTTATTCTTTAATTAAGACTTAAAAATAAGTCGAATTCAGGACAGATTTCATTAAATCTACAAAAACAGCATGAGTAGTTTACTGTAACAATTCCAAGCAGGTAAAGTATGCTGCAAACCACTATTATCCTTTATTTTTATTTTGTTCAAATTCTGCATTAGTGCGTATTTTAGTGCAAAGTGTCTGAATTCAATACTGAAATTATGTATATTTTTTACGCATAAACTCTACCATATTTAATAAGAAAGTACAATAAATTCGTCATACGCAATAATAATAATAAATATTAAACGTTTTTTTGTAGGGTTAAAATCTTAGGTTGTATTTATTTTTTCGGATTAAATCGGCATGGGTTTGTATGTATGTAGAAAATATACATTGCTTTTTTATTTTATTTCTTCTTGAATCACGATTTCATGCATAAAATTTGTGTGCAGTTTTATATGTCATATTTAAATCTTTTACTTTTTTTTAGGCAGTGTGGAAATGCCTCTTGAGCAATTACAGGAAATAGCTGCTTTTAAGCTACTAAAAATACCCGAAGAGGTAATGTGAATTTTTTAATCAAATATTATTTAGGAGCCTTTGTTTATGTTAATTTTAGACTACTGTTATGTTTATGTCATGTAATCTGAATACATTTTACTCTGAAATATTGAAAATACCTTATTTTATGTTAAAAATAAATTCTTTGAGTATTTTGAAAATGGAATAATATCCGGAAATGCAATGTTTTTGCGTGGAAACGAATTGTTGTGCATCGGGGCAAAAATTTGAACAAAAATTTATTAAATACTTTAGATGAAATGAAGTATTTTTTTCATAAAATATATAATATGAACTTTAAAATGTTCAGGAATTCTTAAAAAGCAATTAAAATAATCTACTAGAGATGTTAATTTTATTTAAAACATTTCTTTTATAAATACAAATATATGACTCCATTTCGAAAAGGAACAAGACTATAATTATTATAGTTGAAAATAGAAGTAGATATATATTATACAGTAAAACCTCAATAACGGACACTCCCGAATAACGGACACTTCTATTTAACGGACAGTTTTTCAATTACCACTCCCAAAACCTAATTTTTTGTATGTTTAACCTCTGAATAACGGACATTCCGAATAGCGGACACTTTATTCCGCAATAAAGGGTGAAAAAGTATTTTTTAAAGGAAAAAAAATAGTCAAAAAGCCTCTGAATTTATCAGGACAATGTGTCACGAATTTTGTAATCACAGATAAATATCGATAAAGAGTAGGGGAACTTCCCATGCATTCAGTGCTAAATTCAGGGGATTGCCCGGGAGGAATATCTCCCAGAGCATTAAAATGTCATCCAAGAATATTTTGAGATTTTGTGCTTTTAAAGGTCAAAAAGTGCTGTACTTCCCTCCCACCCAGAACTCTACAATGTCCAATAGTGTCACATAGAAAAACAAATTACATGTAATCGCAAGAAAAAGTAAACTTTTGTAACAGATTTTTTTTTTCGCGAGAATATGATAAACAGTGGATAAAAGTGAGCACAATTTTATTTCAATTTTATTCATTAAAAATAATTTTAATTTCTGTTTAATTATATAATAGACGTTTTAGGACATATAAAAGTAAATTAATACAATATTAAGCATTTCATTGCGATTTTTGAATATCTGAGGTTTTCCCAATAGCGGACAATTTCTGCGTTCCTGATGTGTCTGTTATTTAGAGGTTTTACTGTAATTATTTGCAGTACATTTATTTTATTTATAGTACATTTATATGCTGTGTGTGTAGTATTTTTTTTTTTTTTTTTTTTCCTCATTGAAGATTAAAATAAGTCATTTTTCTAAAATTTAACAATAAAATTAGTTGCCTTATGTGTTTTTCAGAAAATGTAAAATTAAAATAGCTATTCATTTTTGTAAATTTGACAGTAGATTTCTAATTATACTGCAATATAAGGATATCCAAAAACTCAACTTTAGCTCATTTTACAATTTTGATAATTTGTTCATCTTTGTTTAAATTAAATGCATATGTAGTTTGTGATAGTTTTTCTCTTGCAAATCCTTGTTATTTTCTGTTTTTTAAACAACTCTTGGAATTTGTATGGCTTATATTATACAAGTAAGCTTAGATGTTTTAATTTAAATTAAATTTTCTTCAATCTATTAATCTGAAGAGAATAGCCCAACATTGTTTAACTTTGAAAGTAATTTGCATAAAAAACAATTCTATTGTTATAAATTTCATTTTTTTGTTAAGCCTAACAGTATAAATTTTATACCACATTTTTTTGCTTTAAAATATTAATTTTACTTTTTTTTTGTTTAAAAAAAATGCAGGAGATTATTCTTAAATAAGTATTTTATGCAATTTGCAGATTAAATAAGATGAAACTTACCTTTTATTTACTTTAAATCCACACTTTTTCTGACTATCACAACAAAGCTAATTAAATAATTTGAAAATGGCTACTAAGTGTAACAGTGCAGCAACAAATGTTTGGTTTCCCCCCCCCCCCCATTGAAAATCCATTCTAATATCTGAAATATATACTAATCTAGCTAAATAATTGCTATTTGTATTTTTTTTATTATTATTATTGAAAACTATCATTTTTAAACATTGACCCTAATGTTTGGCAATATTTGCAAACAGATAATTTCAAAGAACACCATGCTTATCTTCACAGAACTAAGTATTTAATATGATATTGAAAGTTCATCTTTTTTTCTATCAACAGTTCAATTTTTAGGTGGTATAGAACAAAGATAAGAGGCTTTTTGAAGATATTTATTGCATGTCCATTTTTAATGTTGTTTGTAAATAAAGTTTAAGAAATAATTGATTTTATCAAAACAAAATTACCGATTTAAAATTTAGAAAATGAATTTTTGTTTTGCATATTTCTAACTTGAAATTTGAAGACTCTGTTCAGATTTTCATCCTTTTGTCCTAATTTCAGTAATTTATTAATTTTACGTATATATTTTAAAGTGTGCAGTCTTTCCTTAAAAGAAAAAATTTAATTTTGAAGGAGCTATTACAATTTTATGCTATGCATGAATAATTGCACAAAACAGTTGAAGTATAAATAACTGGCACAGAATGACATATGCACACCACGTTGGTGTGCTTTTCTTTCGATGAGAATTTGATAACTTACTTTTCTAATACCATTTTTAATTTTTTCTATTTTATAAAGAAAATAAAAAATTTATTTATAGAACAAAATAATTTATATCAATTTAAAAAAGAAATTAAAAATAAGCAATTTATTAATAAGAAACAATCAGTAGGTTACCATGCAGGGCATAAAATCACTGTAGCAATCACGCCAATGTGGTGCGAATAATACAGCTGTGCCAGATAATTTAGCAATGTAAAGGACTGCTATTGCTATAATTTTGTTAAAAGTTCGTTTTTAATGTATTTTTCTGGAGTTTTTTTTTTTTTTTTAACCTGCCTGACTGAATTGAAGACTAAAATAAGTTATTTTTCTAAAACATGACAAATGTAAGGTTAGAATAGCTATTCATTTTAGTAAGTTTAACAGTACATTTCTAATATTGTTGTGCTATTAGAATCTCCAAAAATTCAACTTTTGTTCATTTTTCGAATTTTGATAATTAGTTCCTCAATATTTAAATTAAATGTAGTATATATAATTTGTATTAATATTTTTAAGTAATTGCATTAAAAAAAACAAGTCTATTATGATAAATTTCTATTTATTTTTTTGTTAAGCCTAACAGTATAACTTTTACCCCACATGTTTTTTGGTTTTAAAATATTAATTTTACTTTATTTTGTTAAAAAAAATGCAGGAAATTATTATTAAATAAGTATTTTATGCAATTTGCAGATTAAATAAGCTTAACTTACCCTTTTTTACTTTAAATTCACACTTTTTCTGACTACCACAACAAAACTAACTAAAAAAAATTGAAAATGGCTACTAGGTGTAACAGTGCAGCAGCAAATTTTTTTCATTCAAAATAAATTCTGATATCTGAAATATACTAATCTAGCTAAATAAGTACTATTTGTAATTTATATTGAAAACTATCATTTTTAAACCTTGACCCTGGTATTTGGCTGTATTTACAAACTGGTAATTTCAACATTATGCTTGTTTTCAAAGAACAAAGTATTTTATTTGATATTGAAAAGCCGTGTTTTACTCTATCAACAGTTCAATTTTTTCATTCAAAATTTAGAAAATAAACTTATTTTGCATATTTCTGACTTGAATTCTGAGAGGTCTGTCTAGGTTTCCAACCTTTTGCCTTAATTTTTGCAATTTATTTATTAATATTGTGTTACATTAAAGTGTGTCACTTTTCCTAAGGAAAAAAGAAAATAAAATTTAAATCTTGAGAGTGATTACAATTTTAAGCTATGCATGACTAGTGTTTTGCTGAAATTTAACTTTGTAAAGGCCTTTTTTTTATATGAAGTTTGCCCAGGGAATTAAGGGGACCAGGAAAGCCCTATCTCCGCCATGTTAAATTCATCAATTTTATGTACCTTTTTCTCAGAAATGAAGAAAGATATGGTTATGAAATTTTTATGGTAGTTAGAACAACATGTTTTACATACTTTAACAGGCCATTTTTTTTCTGAGTAAAATTAAAAAATTATTATTAATTTTTTACTGAAAATCACTTTTAAATTTGCATTTTTGGTGGAATTTCACCACCTAAAATAAAAACTATTCAACATATCATCAAATCCTTGTGTTAAAGTATGTAATATAACATAATATATGTGTCATTAAAAAATTGAGTTCTTAAGTTTCATAGATATTAAGAAAAAGGAACACGAACCTGAAAAATCCATGTTTTGAGAAAAACAGATTTAAAGATTAACGTAAGAACGCGTTAGCATTGAAGTGCTTTGAGAAAGAATGTGAAATTCTAACACTTCTGTTTCGTGAATATACAAGTGTGATACATCGTTGGAAAGATAAAAGTTTAATTTATTTAATGCAATAAAAAAATAAGAATCGATTTTTTGGTCGAATTTTGCTTACCTGGTCCCCTTAAAAAATGGAGGGGAGGGAGGGGTGTAAACAAAGATGATTTTTAAAGTATTGAAGCTCATCATTTGTGAATCTTACAATTTTATCCCAAAACTTTATGAAAATTTCATGTAAACAAAAGAACTTTTATATCATATCCTACAGTATTTCTCCGGTATCTCGGCAGTATCATATCCTTTTGAAAATACCATGCTATAAATTTATTCCAATATTTGAATGTATTTTCATAATTGGCATTCTGTAATAAATATCTAGATGGTACAGTAGTGTAACTATTTTGGTGGCTATGATGTAGTATACACCCTGAAATCTCCGCCACGTGGTTGCCAGGTTGTATTGTTTGAATCTATTTTCTTTTTGCTACTTGTTTTGTTATTATTTGGCAATGTTCCTTTTTGATAGAGCGTGTGCAGACAAAAAAAATTAATGTTTTTAAAAAATTTTTGGAAATTATTAGGGAAATTCAGTGGGAGGATTATCAAATAGAAAAACGATGATTATTAAATGCTTTCTAATGTGTTGTGGGAAATTTATTTTGATGGTCAAATAATTTCATTTTTTTTTTCTAAATGTATTTTTAATAAATATTTGATTTATGTGTTACGAACAATGAATATTTGATTTATTTATTCATTCATTATGAATCTCTCATCCCCCCCTTTTTTCAAAATAATATTGTTATTATAAGTAGCGAATTAAGACCAGATTTCTTTTCTTTTTGCAATATATATATGTATATATTTTTTTTTTTTTCTGTGTGCATTTAATAATGAATATTTTGTTTACTGCACTGCTTTTAAATATATGTATTTACCGTTTATTTATTTCTCCTCCCCCTTTTTTAGAAAAACGTTTGAAGTGCTGATTTCTGTTAAAATATAATTTTTCTGTTCTGCTTTTCTTTAAATGTTAAATCTCAATTATGTCAAAGTTCTTTAAGTCTAAAGTGCTTATAAATGAGCATTTGGCGACAATTGCTTCTTGGCGAAAACGGGTTTTTCCTGTCCATATCATATCCTGCAGTATCATATCCTTTTGAAAATACTATACGATAAATTTATTCCAATATTTGAATGTATTTTCATAATTAGCATTCTGTAATAAATATCTAGATAGTACAGTAGTGTAACTATTTTGGTTTTTGTCTAATAATTTCAAATAAATATACTTAAATTTCTTAGCTAACTAATACTTATGCATTTGTAAATAATATTTGCTTTAAAAAAATTAATTTATGTATATGAATGCATGTATGATATTCTTTTCTGTTTTATTTTGCTAGTGTCTTTAGCTGCTACATTTGATGATAGAAATGTAACAAGGAATGTGTGAATAGGTGTTGAGATGTATCTGTTCTGGGCCTATTCATCAGTTATTGTGACGAGCATGATGACAAAAAAGAAAAATATACTGAGTTGAGGCTTTTTCATTACTTCTGTGATGGCCAAGGATTTAGTGGCAGAATTTTTTCAAGAAACACCATATACCATCTGTTTCTCAAGAAAGCTATAGTATATACACTCTAGGATGTACCCTCTGTTTTTTCTACATCTGCATCATTGGTGATGGCCCGTTGGGAATGTGCCTGGAAGGCTATAGGTTAGAAATAATCTTTAGTCTTTTGGGATGCAAACTTGCAGGCTAAATCACATTTTATATCCTTCATGCATGTAGAAGCTACACATTTTTATTTTGCTGAAGATTACTTATATTTGGATTCATTGCCTATCTTTATGAAAAGTAAGTCACTTATTGTTTTTTGAAACTTTCTATCTTTTATTATGTATTGCTGATGTAAGAGTAAATTCAATTCAATTTAATGATTTAAGATATTAATTTTTAAGGTATTTAGTAATGCAGGGGGGTGCCTGTGTGCAAAATTTCAATTGCCGCCCCACATTCTTAAGAACCGTTAATTCCCAAATTGGCTTAGTCCAAATTTTTATGTATTATATAGAAAAATTGACAAATCTGTATTCTTTAATCTTCAAACCTCTGAATATATAAAACTTCATTGAGCAAATTCCTGCATTGGGTCCAGTTGTTCTTAATTTTTTTTTAGCACTGGCTCGAATATACGTCACTTCTTTCAGTTTTACCCAATCAGATTCAGTTCGGTCTGAGCCAATTTGGGAATTAACAGCTTGTTACATTCCTACCTCAACTTCAGTTTGTGGGGGAAAAAAAATCCATTAGTTTTTACAAATGTATAGTTTCAAACCTTTTGGATTTTCAAAAGGTCAACTTTTTTTTTTTTTCCCCAGAAAATTTATTTAATAAAATGTCGTTTTTCAAAAGGGTTCTTATATATATTTTTATCTTTATTAAATTTCTGGTTCCAAACATGTTTTATTGAATTAAAAAATAAGGAAGGTTGGCAGCTATATAAATAAAAATTCGAAACAGAGCAAAGCCTGTGAAAAAATAACTTATCTGTATTAGAATCCTGCATTAAACAAGAAATTTCAATATCTCGGAAAAAATAATACAAATGCAATAATAATAGTTTGTATCAGTGTTCTCACTGGCATTTGACCAACGTTAGTAATTTGGCTAATTAAAAATAAAAAACATTTGCCAAATGAAAAAGGTATTAGCAAAATAGATATATGTTCTAGATATATATTTCAATAAAATAATCTAAGTTTTTATGTGACTTGTTAATTTATTTTCTACTATCCGCTACAAATATAAAATTATAATATACATATTAAATATATATATATGTGCATGTGTATAAAAAACGAAAAAGAAAAAATTGAGCACTAGCAATTTGGCGAATCTAATCGCTTGTTTACTCGCCAAATGAAGAATTTAGTCGCAATTTGGCTCATTGGCGAGCGACAGAGAGAACACTGGTTTGTATCTTAACCAATAAAAGAAAATTGTTTGTATGTGTATGACATGGCTAGCGAAATCTACCTCATCTAAAAGTCTGAGGATAGTCCAAGACAGGTCCAGATTCTGACACACCCCGAACTTAGATTTTAATTTTTTGATAATTAGCCAGGCTATGAAAAAGCAATCAGTTTTTTAAAAAATCAGCACCATGATCAATCCTTGCTTTTCGCAGAGAGTAGAAGAGTGTAACCAAATTCAATTTTTTTGAGACGACTGTTTTTCTGCTTTTACATCGAAAAGCAATTCAAAACGCTCACTTATACATTATTTTCTAAAAAATCTATTGCGCTTGCCAAAAAAAAAGAAAATGATGGTGATTAGATAATTTCTAAAGAGCAATCCGTGATAGTTTCATGCATTTCCGAACAAAAATAAATTAATACTAACAGTGTACTGATAATGTTCGAAAATGTTTCATATTCTATAACCGATGCTGAAGTTTTAATTCTTGCTTTTCTTAATTTGAAACCTGAAGAGATGTAGTTTTAAATTTTTTTATATTTAAGGATAATATCATAATTTAAATTCGTAAGATAAAATTTTCCTTTTTCCCCTAAAATAATGCATCGCAGTAAAATTCAATCATTTCATTCAAAATACTAGCTGTAGTTTTTTTTCTTTTTTTTTTTTTTAATCAACTTTAACCTGTTATGCAGTCAATATTTTAAAATCATCATCATCATCACATTCAACCGCTTTCAATCCACAGCTGGATGTAAGTTCCCCCAGATTTTCCCAATGTTTCCTGGCTAGTGCTTTCATTATCCAATTTACACCAGCTATTTTTTTTTTTTTTTTGTACATTACTAAAGTTTAAAATTTCATTTAGACATTAAAAGTTTGAAATATTTAATTTAGTTGAGTGTGTGTATGTGTGTGATTATAAGAAGACGGTGGGGGCAGATAAATTTTTTGCAAAAACACCTACAGATTTTTGCCCCCCTAGTTTGAGAGCCCAAGTTGCACCTATGTGGGCACCCCCCTTCCCCCACTCACACAGACACATGAAGGATTAAAACCGAAGTAAAATAATTAGCATTCATAAAAAAAAGAAAAACTGAAAATGGTACTACTAGGTTATCCCGTCAACCAAAAAATTATCGCCAAACTATAAGATTAAATGCCAATAATGAATGATTGTGAATGTCACATTAAATACGATTCACATCTCTAAAATGTCATTAAGTGATTTTTATTTCGACTTTTTATGTGTATTTTTATTAATATTCTACTAATTATTTGTTTTTTCGTTATTTAAAATAAAAATTATTTCAATATGTATAATTTGGCTATTGGTTTGGTGGTTCGTAAAATTTGGCGAAACTGGTCGACGGGATAACAGAGTAGTACCTTGAAAACAATATAAGAAATAAACAATTAACTATTTTTGTTTTTCATATATCCTGTTCATATATTGTATTCATATATCACTTCTGTGGAACACAACAACAATATTTTATAAAGTAGAGTATTTTAGATTTCCAAATGTACGGTAAGCAGGCGCCAGACACTACTGGTGCACCGTTAATCCAACGTTTGCAAGGCGCCATTACATTATATGTTCACACTGACAATAGACCTCCCCCCGCCACTGAGAATATTTGAGAAAAACAAAAACATTTGCATCTAGATATAGAGGCTGTGCTTAAACATTTTTATATTTTAAATAATAATAATTTTAAAAAAATGTAAAGCCTGCCAATCACATTATAGGATTTTCAGAGGAGAGAAAAATCTGTTTTATTCAGTTTTCATTCTCTTGGTTTGCATCATTCCGAAATGGGCCAAAAAAATTATATTTAATTTGTAAATATACTTCGCACTTTATCACGTGTATTTAAAAAGTATGGGATGGCCAGAAAAGAGAAAACGAGCTTTAGAAAAATCAAGACAATTTCAGGATATTTTTAAAGAAAAAGTAACTGTCCAACATGATATAAAATCTCCAGAAGCCACATTAACCAAAGAAAGTAAGAATAGTTCATTAAACTCTCTTAAAGAGTTTCTGAAATCCGTGCTTAACAAACGCAAAACTTTCTGACATATTTTATGACTTTTTGCAACGTAAAAGCACAAGATTCGATTTCAATAGACTTGTCTATTGAAGCGATTTGGAAATGGAATTGTATATTTAATTTTTTGATAAATAAAAAGTTATTGAGTTTAAGTGACATTTGCACTTAAACTTTTGTACTTACTTTGTTTACTTATAACTGAAACCCTCTATGGTATGCCTAATCTGATGTGGTACCTGGTTACGAAACACTAGCAGTAATATTTTTATTGTGGCTCTGAGATCTGAGTTTATAATGGGGTTTTATCATAAAATTTGACTAAATACTTTAACTTTTTTTATTTATTGTGACATTTATTATTATGGTCATAATTATGCTGCTGGTTTATGCATACACACGTATACACACACATATATGTATATTTCGCCGGATGAGATTTGTCATCGGACTGAATTTCATCTACAAGACTTTGATTAATATAATATTTTAGATCTCATACAGCTTTTTTTTTGCACCTATAGAAGTTTCCAGCATAATAAAAATTCTTTTTTAATTTTTATTAGACGTTAGGATGCCTCGAAGTTCCACACTTGTGTCCACACAGTCTCTGTCTTATATCACTGTTGTAAGAAAATTTATATATCTTTTTTTTTTTTTTTTTTTTTTACCATTAGATTTTGTTTTGAACCTCTTCTAATACCCCTCCCCCTCACTAAAACAAAATTGTGTTTTGGCTGTTAAAAAAAAAAAAAAAAAAAAAAAAAATACCACACAATTATACCTTCTAAATAAAAACTTGTTTAAAATGGAAATTTGAGCAGTCTCATGAGATTCCGTTTTAACAGGTTTTATTATATAAGATATTGTTTGTAGCCAACAGGTCCTGGTTAAAAAATCTGGGCACCCCCCCCCCCCTATTCAAAAGGCTGGTTACGCCTATGAAATGCTAGAATTTTTTGCGTGAAATAATACTTTTTTGAGAACAGTCCTGAGAGTTCAATTAAAAAAAAAAAAATTCTGAATGAAAAATAAACCTTTTTCTAAACTTTAAGACTATTTCTTATGTTTGTACAACCAGGAAACTTGGATAGGATATCATGTTTTGATTAATGTCCGTTTAATAAAAAAAAGAAAAAAATTAACCTCTCCCCTTAAAATAAACCTTAGAATAGACATTAATGAATATTACATCACTCGCTGTCAGCAACTGCATGCGAAAACAAGACGTTTCATCACCTGTCATCGAACACAGAAATGACTTGATCTATCATGATAATCAAAACCAAAGATTTGATTTTTCACATCATAGTTGAAGCTGAGAGAATTTTGATGAGTTATCATAGTTAAGACAGAGAAAGCATGACATGTATTATGCTAATCAAAATTGAAGATTCAATTTTTTTTATACGGTTGAAGCTGGGGGAATTTTGAAAAGTAGGATTCATTATGATTTAGGCTGAGAGAAATCACAACATGTATCATGATATTTGAAACCAAAGATTCAATTTCTCATATCACAGTTGAAACTGGAAGAATTTTGAGGAATCATGGTTTAGGATTGTAGAAATCATTCCGTTGGTATCATAATAATCAAAATCATATTTAATATCACAGTTTAGAACAGTAGAATCTTGAATACTGCAAGTTAATGTACTGTTTAAAGTTGTGGTTTAATGAAAAAGTATGATAATTGCAGTTTGCATCAAGATTGTGATATTCATGCTATATCATTGCATAGGATTTTTTAATACTCTTATCATGATTTATATTTTATGTTGATTTTATCACCAAGTCCTAGTGGACAGTTAACAAACAGAACTGGCAAATGACAACCATTTTTGGCATCTCTTTATCTAGTCAGATAATATGCAATTATCCAATTTTTGTTCAGTAACAACTTTGCAACATTTCTCATATTTTAATTTTTAATCTAGCTGAGAGATGTGTTTTATTTACCTGTTATGGAGGGAGAGATATTGAATAGTGTAATCCTTGTTATACCATTTGATCCTGTTGTTCGTTCAAATTCATATAATGTCAGCCGGGCACCACATCAGATAAATTATTAAATATCGTTTCTACAGGAATTATTCTTATTGTATTAATTTCTTTTGAAATATAAAATTTTCATTCATTTCATTAAAAAATAGGATTTGCACAATTTAAACCAATCGGTTTTAACCATGGCTTAAAACAACTGGTTTTCTCAGTAAAACTTTTTTTTTTTAGAAGAAATCTAATGACATTTTCTTTTTTTTTTTCTTAATAATTTACATGTTTCAGGATTATTGGATATTTCATTATTGGATATAAATAATTTCTACTGTTAACACTCTATTTCAGCAATTAGCCAGAAATGTAAAGGATTTAGGTCATATTTTTAAGTATAGGATTAAAATCAGTATGCGTTGGTGAACATATGTATTGAGCATGACCCAGAAAAGAATTTTAAATTAAAAATTTTAAAATTCAACACTGTTATAGAAATAGAGGAAACACTGCTTGATTGCTTTCTCTTAAAATAATATGGTGAATATATTTATTTACATCTGAAAGTGACTTTGTAAATTGCAGAGTACAGTTTCGCCACCAGTAGAGTTTCCAAAAGAAATGATAACCATATGAAGAGCGATTACGATTTGTATAACACTAGAAATTTAAATTATTGTCAAACCGCAAACTAAAAATCTGAAAGAAATATTCTTATCATGTTATATGACTAAATAATAATAAAAATAAACCATCCAATTGCAAAATAATCTGTGTCACAAACAAAAATTGAACTAAAGACAAAATCATTATTCCTGCCTCTTTCATTGGCACCGGTACGTCATTGGCAATACTTGAACATAAATCTGTAGATGTAGATATATGACTAATTATTTTCATATTATATAAAAATGGTGTTTTGAACGGGATTTCCAAATATGATAGCAAAGGAAATGAAACAACTGATGTTATGAGACAGTAAATGCTTATAACTCAAAAAAAAATTTAATTTATTGAAAAGTATTAAAAATACAGTGTGATTCCATTCACTTCAAGCCCCACCAGTGGCTGAGTGGTTCTGCGCTTTAAACTGATAGATGGAGGGTGTTAGGTTCGAACTCAGTTGCACCCGTCGGCCTAGTTGTTCGGAGTTTTCTTCGAGCCTTGGATAATCTTGATTAAATGCGGGTCAGGTTTCCTCAGAAAGACCCCCTCTAAGGGCATTTTGTCCATTTCCAAACAAATTTTAGTTAAAACATACTAACTACCGTATATACTCGCGTATAAGTCGAGAAATTTTAGACAATAAAAGAACTTCAAAGTGGGGAGATCGACTTATACGCGAGATCTAAAAAAAAAAAATAAACTAAATAAAATATCGGAAAATAATTTGCTAGTGAATCGGTGCTGCAGCATCCCATTGTTTGTAGAGTACAAAATCCAAAATCTGGAACCCTTCCAACCTCAACGATTCTAAATTTAAGATCATTTTTAGTTTATTTTTCAAAAAAATAACATACCCTATCCTGTTGCAAAGAACAAAAAAGTGTGTGATTTATGTCAAGAACACATTTCCAATGCTAAAAAATAGTGATGGGCAAAATCTCCATTTTAAGGAATCGTTCCAGTCCGAATAGTTCACATAAAGGAACGAGTCATACGAATTCGTTCCGAAAAAAAAAGAACGATTCAGAGAAAAATCGAACATATTCCAGAAAAAAGGAACGAGTCTAACAAATCCGAGAAAATAGAACAATTTGAGAAAAAAGGAACGAGTCCAAGAAAAAACGGAATGAATCCAATTTTTCTTCGTAATTCTCCGATTCCGATTTATGACATGAAGCATAATTTTTCAGACGATACATTTTGGAACGAGTTTGAGGAATCAGTTCTTTTCGGGGGAAAGTCAATCGGTCCCCCCTTTTGGAAGGGGGGGTCAACTTATATGCGGATTTTGAATTTTTTCTTATTTTTAACAACATAAGTTAGGAGGTCGACTTACACGTGAGTATATACGGTACATCACAACTAAGCAGTAATATGATTTAAAAAAATTTTAATACATTCTTGTAGAATATAATATTTTATTTTTATATCGAGTAGGATTTTTAGAATATAATGCTTTATTTTTCTTTTTATATGGAGTAGGATTTTTAGAATTTAATACACTTGAATTAGTGTACTAAAAAAATAATGTTAAGGCTATTCTGAAATTTACAATAGCTATATTCTGACACAATTTTTGTTACAAATATATCAAGTCCTTTTATTTTGAAACTATGTAATCGAATATGTTCTTTTTTCATCTTTTTGTAATGGCAAGAGATTTTTTAGTAAATTGTTTTTAAAGTTAGTGTTTTGAATCGAATTTCTGTGCACGATATCGCAGGGAAAAAAAAAAACTGTTGTCGTAAGACAGCAAAAATTTGTGACTGAAGATGTAATTATTTATCGGAAAGAAAAATTAAAAATAAAATTAATAATAAAATAATAGTAATTTGTTTCCAACTTACTTTCATCACTATAAACTAAATATAAAGTTTTATGTTTGAAAATTAAGTAGGGATTACAATCCCGCATCCCGGGATCCCGGTGTATTTTTAATCCCGAAAATCCCGGGATTTGTCAGAAAAAAATCCCGGGATTTACGGGATTGTCTGGTTTTTTAGTGGAATAATATTCAGCTGAATTTTAAAAAGATATTTATAAACTTTCGCTTTTGATTGGGAAAAAATCAATTTTCATGAAATTTATACATGATTGAAAAAGAATATATGCCTCAAATATTTTTTACATATATTTCTAAGTGAGTAAATCTTTTACAGTAGAAATTTTTTGACTTGCAAACAGATGTAACACATACAGCTTTTAAACAGGAAAAAATGAAATCATTTGTTTATTTCGATTTTACTGCGTTTGTCGAAATTTTCTTCACTTCGTAGATCATTTTTGAATTAGCTTTTACTGATAAGCGTCGCATTTGTGTATGATAGTCATTATGGGCTAACTTCTTTGTTTTTCGTGAATTCAGACTTACTTTGCTTTGAAGATGTCGAATGAAAAGGATTCCGTGGTTCATCGGAAAGACAATGATACAGCTTCAATTTGGTACTACTATTTAACGCCAAAAGATGGAAAAAGCGCTAAATGTAAAAGCAGTGCTTAAAACATTAGGTGGATCGACTAAGGGATTGCAGAATTTATTAAATACTCTATTCCATCCTCAAGTCAAGATTGCACAGAAGATAAATTGCCTTCTAAAAAAAATAGACTACAATTTTAGTAGTGATAAGGAATCACTGGATTTGATTCTATCGAGAATGACTGCTAAAGATGGTTTTTCATTTAATGTTTTCATCGCTTCAATTGATTTAAGAAATTCACTTATAGCTAAAGGCTATAATGATTTACCAAAATCTGCAGTATCAGCTCGAAATCGTGTAGTGAACTATAGTTTCATAAAAAAGATGTTAATTGCAAGAGAAATACAAACTTTTAAAACTTCGGGGGAAAAATTAGTTTGATTTTGACGAATGGACATCTACTGCAAACAAGCGATTTGTGAATATTAATGTCCATTCAAGAAATATAAATTTAAACAAATTCTTTAATTTAGGGCTTGTGCCTATACATAGATCTTTCATTGAAAAAAAAGTGTATCGAAATGCTAACACTGCATTTCAATGAAAAAATATGTAGTTGCTATCGTAACTGATGAACAAAATGTAATGCTGAAAGCCGTAAAAGAAATTGAAGCTGATCAACAGTTTGTTTCTCTCATGGCATTCTTTTAGCAGTTTGTGATGATTTATATTGTAATCAACGAAATACAGAACCAGGAACTTCCTCCAATAAAACAATAGCTGAATCATGCTGCGGAAGTGAAAATTTAGCCCTAGAAAAAGATGATAAAGATGAAGATATTGAATCTTCCGAAAGTTTAGAATCGGGGTTTGTCTTAAATTTTGAAGATGAAAACGGCTTTTCATACTCTGATGAATATATCAATGACCTTATTAAAAAAGTTCAAAAATTAGTAATTTATTTTAAGAGCAAGAATCTGAGAGAGTGACACACCCATGATTCATGACATCTCAGATTTTCTCCAAAAAATTACCAGTTGTTACTCATCTTGTTAAAAGACGAAATCCAGAATTTTTTGCTCCAAAGTTGAGTTGTTCATTTTTTATGACCCCCCAAAGGTCATCATGTCGTGAAAAAAAATAAGAGTTTTTTTAAGACATGGATACTGCTATGACTCACAGCTCTTTGCGCATATAACTTGCCACGAAATTCTTTTCATATCTGGAATGTAAGAGGGTTGAACTTTATATAATAGATGTAAAACCCGTGGCAAGTTTTTGCCGCAAGGTCACAGAAATATTCATTTTTGCTGTTTTTTTCCATTTTTAAGACCCTATAACAGCTTGCGCATTTCACTTGCCATGAAAAAAGAGGTGGCAATTGAAAGCCATGCATTAGCACTTTTAAAAAATGTATATATAATTGAGGCAAGTTGTATGCGCTTTTAGTTACAGAGTGCCAAAGTCTGAAAAATGCCATTTTTGACCAATATTCAAACTGTTATAATTTCTTGCGGCAACAACATTTTGAAATAATTCTTTTGCCATTGTTTTATTCTATTATTGCCCTTTTCAAAAAAGTAAACTCCATTGAGGCAAGTTGCTTTAAAAAAATTTAATGTTTTTTTAAAATATGGCCTTTTTCAATAGTCAGAGCTATTTTATTATTTGAAACAACTTGACTGGATAACAATATTTTATACATTTGTTTGTCTATATAAATTGATGTTCTAATATATTGTGAGATATATATGATGCTAATGGCATTTATTTAATTTTAACCCTTTCGAGTCCGATTTTTTTTTCAATTTTAGAAAAAAATACTTTTACTTTAATAATATTGACACTAGCTATCATAATGGATTAATTAGAGTTTAACGAATATTTCATTGTCTGAAACATAACGAATGCTGTTCTTTTCTGCGCTATTAAATTCATATTCATGCAACAATAGGCTAAGGAAGAGTTTTTGGAAAGGGTTTAAAAATATTATATTGCAACAAGTTAGTGACATTACAACTTTCTAATACTTTTCGGTGCTTTATTACACATAATTCTTTCAGGAAAGTAACTTTTATTTTAAGTTAAGAAGGAAATACATTTAAAATAAAATAATCGCAAACAATACAAAGAAAATTAAGCAAATATTTATTATTATTACTAAATGCCTTAACATTAATAAAGTCATATAATAAATGCACAGACACATAATAACATTGCTACATGTAATTAGTAACAAAAGTATTTCTTAAAAATAATAAAACTCAAAAGACATGTATAATTAATGATACACCAGCTCAGAAAAGGTTAAAACGAAAATATTTGACATTTACAAATTACAACTTGTAATTAAAATCCAAAGTTTAAATACAATCAGCCATCACTTAATATTTTTACATTGATTTATCAGTTCGAGAAAAGAAAATCAAAAATATAACTTTCTTGTATCATATCTGAAGATACCTTTTAACAGTTATAGTAATCTATTCAGATATTTCAGTTAATATACTTGGATAGCTATTAATGTTAAAGAAAATTTATTTTTCCCAGAAGTGAAAAAAAAAAAAAATTCCATAAGGGTTAAAAGACATCTTGAGATATCTTAAAAGGAATGGTTATATCTTCGATTTTCTTTTCTCGTAATGATAAAACTCTGTAAATATTCTAACAGTGTTGGCTGATTGTATTTAAACTTTGCATTTTAATTACAAGTTGTAATTTGTAAATGTCAAATATTTTCATTTTAACCTTTTCTGAGCTGGTGTATCATTAATTATACATGTCTTTTGAGTATTATTATTTTTAAGAAATACTTTTGTTACTAATTACATGTAGCAATGTTATTATGTGTCTGTGCATTTATTATATGACTTTATTAATGTTAAGGCATATAGTAATAATAATAAATATTTGCTTAATTTTCTTTGTATTTTTTGCGATTATTTTATTTTAAATGTATTTCCTTCTTAACTTAAAATAAAAGTTACTTTCTTGAAAGAATTATGTGTAATAAAGCACCGAAAAGTATTAGAAAGTTGTAATGTCACTAACTTGTTGCAATATAATATTTTTAAACCCTCTCCAAAAACTCTTCCTTAGCCTATTGTTGCACGAATATGAATTTAATAGTGCAGAAAAGAACAGCATTCGTTATGTTTCAGACAATGAAATATTCGTTAAACTCTAATTAATCTATTACAATAGCTAGTGTCAATATTATTAAAGTAAAAGTAATTTTTTTCTAAAATTGAAAAAAAAAATCGGACTCGAAAGGGTTAAAATTAAATAAATGCCATTAGTATCATATATATCTCACAATATATTAGAACATCAATTTATATAGACAAACAAATGTATAAAATATTGTTATCCAGTCAAGTTGTTTCAAATAATAAAATAGCTCCGACTACTGAAAAAGGCCATATTTAAAAAAAATATTAAATTTTTTTAAAGCAACTTGCCTCAATGGAGTTTACTTTTTTGAAAAGGGCAATAATAGAATAAAACAATGGCAAAAGAATTATTTCAAAATGTTGTTGCCGCAAGAAATTATAACAGTTTGAATATTGGTCAAAAATGACATTTTTCAGACTTTGGCACTCTGTAACTAAAAGCGCATACAACTTGCCTCAATTATATATACATTTTTTAAAAGTGCTAATGCATGGCTTTCAATTGCCACCTCTTTTTTCATGGCAAGTGGAATGCGCAAGCTGTTATAGGCAGGGGCGTCGCCATGGGGGGGTATGGGGGGGGAGCCTCCCCCCCCAATATATGTGAAGTTGGGAAATTTGAGCTTAGAGTTGGGAAAATTTAGATTTTTGAAAGACTTTCTTTTTTTTTAATAATTACAAGAAATATATGAACTTTTTATTCTTTCGGTGACAATGGTTTAGCAAACAAGTTAAATTATCAAAAGAAATCAACCAGACTCAATTTGTCATTGTATTTCTCTGTTCTATGAAAACATCATACACTTATTAGACCTAAATGTCTCTGCTCCTGTGTATCAATATCTGACTCTAAACAGCTTTCTTCACTCCTTTGTTTCCTCCAAAACTTTCATTTCTGAAAAATTTCAAATTATAGTCCGTGACTTTTATGTTACTTTCGTATGAAAATCCATAATGGCTCATATACTAGAAGTCTGTCCGGGCCTGGGCTTGGTCCAAGGTACTGGCATGGCCCGTGGACCGAGCAGGCAAACTTTCAAACAGAGTGCTTCCACCATTCTGATATAAAAATTTAAAAGAAGCTCATAAAATTTGAATTATTTTCAATAAATATGAGTTTCACAAGAATGCGTATAAATGTGCTGCATGAGCCGATTTTATTTTAACAACACTATTGCAAAAATATATTTTGTCCAAAATGTAGAGAACGTCATCGGATAGTTAATCATGTTTGAGCCTGAGCTTAGCTTTTTTTGCAGACTCGGGCAGGAGCACCGTCAGTTTATTACCCCTCCCCCTTTTTAATCCTCAAACCAGAAAAATTATCAAATCATAGATGCAAAAAAAAGTAAAAATGTCGAATATGAAGTCGCAAAGGACTGATGAAAACTTTCACTTTAGACAGATTTTTATCTTTGGCGGGAAATTTTCAAGCAATTTTTACGTCAGGAGTATGAAAGGAGGACACTGTGCAACATCAAACACCCTACAGTTGGCGGGGGGATTCCCCTCACATCGCCAGGTCCCCCAAAATGGCTTTCCAGATTGTTTATTACCTTGTTCATAGTCATATAATAACAAACATCTTCATTAATCTCTCACATTTTCTTCCGGAAGTTTTTTTTTTTTTTTTTGTAATAGAGGCTGCGATCAAAAATGTCTGTTTTCTTGTGGGGAGGGGATGTCTCCCCTGTCCTTCCCAAATGGCTCTCCTGGACTCGGGTTAGGCCGAGGTAAGGATTATTTTTTTCTGCATAGTTGAGTCGGGACGGAACTGGACTTGGTTGTTCTTGGCATGTGTCGGGCGGACAGTTTTGCTTTGCAAAATAAGTAATAATGATAACGAACTTTTGGTAAGGGGAATCATCGGAAATGTATCTTGAGGTGGTTCTCAAATTCCCTGTTGAATAACACAAAACTTTCTGAAACATTTTCTGACTCATTTTTAAAAGAAAATGCATAACATTGACAGGCCTGAAGTGATTGGATTGAAACGATTTCGAATTGAATAGCGTTTTCCATTTTTCGATAAATAAATTACTTATCCAATTACAGGCGATTATTGTTACACAACGACAGTTTTCTCTTCTTTACTTGCTATGACGTTTTGAAAATCGAATCAAAAACTAATATTTGACAGCCTTTTCTGAAATATATGTTGCTTTCATTCCAAGAAAAAAGAAAGCGCCATTCGATAACATTTTTTCTAAATAAGAACATCTGCCAATTTTATGCGTTTCCGAACAAAAGTGAATTGAGAAATGCGCAAGAAAACAATTATTTTAGATTCTTTTTATCAGCATTCTTTAGAAGAATCTTAATTGTACGTTAAGAAAAATCCGAATTTTTTGTAGCTATCAAATTGGCCCGCGGATCGGGCCTGGTTTAATTGTTTTTTACGCAAGCTGTTCCTGTTTTCAAAGATTTTTGTTCAGGCCGGCCCCTGAACTGTGAAAATATAGATCCGGCTCGAGCCAAAGTTTTAATTTTCAAATCGGGCCGTGCTGGGCCAAAATAGCTTATATGTAGTCGGGACCGTGCTCTGATCTGGAAATTCCAGCCGGAAAAGACATGTATAGCAAAGACAGTAAACAAAAAAGGGAATTTTTAAACAAACTAATGATGGTTGACGAAAGAAAAGAAATCGCAATAGATCTTTAAAAATAAAATTAATAATTCCAATTATAACATATTCTACTGTCAAAATGAAAATAAAACAAGAAAATATTCACATCTTTTCATATTTAACCCGTCGTCGTCGCGTCGCCGGAGAATTTATACAACGGCTTTAGTCGTCGAGTCAATCTAAGCTTAAAAATCTGTAAATTTTATTTCAAAATAGCAATCTATTCTAATATTGTAAAACAAAAATGCAATTTGTATTTCCGTTTTATGCTAATCTCAAATAGTATTAAAAGAACTTGGAATAAGTAACTTTGAAAAAAAAAAAAAATATTAAAAATATTTATTCAGGCGCCAAAAGAAAAAAAAAAAAAAAAGAAAAGCTGGAGTCCTAATTTCTATAATAGTAGCTACACCTGCTATATTACGTAACTGGGCAACAATATCCAATGAGTTTTCGCCAGAAAAAATACTGGTAACCCTTTGTCGTCAAGAAAAAATAATCATAAAAGCAAATGTGATTTCAAAAAATTATTGATTCTGATAAATGTGTTCCTTTTTACTTTGTTTGTGTGCGGATAAAAAAACTGCTATATTTTTATCGGTTTATAAAATATGAAACCAAAGCGATATAAAGTTCAATGTTGTAATTGTAAAGCAGTATTTAATAATGACTATAAATCTCAGCATGAAAAAAACAATCATAATGGGAATAGAGTTTCTGTGCAGGAAATTGGAGCCCCTAAAAATCCATTCGATGCTTCAGTACGTAAAAGGAAAAAAGTGGACGATGTGAAATCGGAACAAATATATAAATATGATAGCAGTCCGTCAAATGAAGAAATAATCAGCATAAGTTGCAATACTGATGTGTTGAACTTAAATAAAAAGTCTGAAGAAATAAAAGATTTTTCTTTTCCTATAAACAACACCGAGAGCGAAGATCAACTTCTTCAACAGTGTAATTTGGATTTTTCAAAAGAAAGTGAATTTCTACATGAGGCTACGAATTCCAAAACTCAAAACCAATCTGAAATGGATAATGAATTTCAAAACGAGACTGCAAGCTTCACAAATGAAAACCAAACTAAAGAAGAAAATGAAAATAAGTCGGACTGGGTGTCTTTTATGGGAAAATTTTCTTTTATTCTCGAAAAATTAACTGAGAGCAAAACTATTTTTTCTCAATATAATGAATCTGACATAGTTAACGAGAAATTGGCAATAACTGAGATTGTTAACTTTATCTCTTCAATTAAAGAAACCTGTGATATAGTTCTTGAAGAGGGGTGCAGAGTATTGAATAAACTGAATAATGAGTTAGAATTTTCAATTGAAGACAGTGGAAGTGCCTCTGAAATAGTAAATCATGATCCTGGTCTACGTCCAGATACTTTAAATGAAAATCAGAAAAATTATTTAATTCAGTTAGGTCCACATCAACCTAAATTAGCATGTTTTCCTTCTGATGGAAAAAACCGGTTTAATCCCCACTGGTATACAGAATTTGAATATTTAGAGTACAGTACAGCAAAGCATGCTGCTTTTTGCTTTGTATGTTGTCTTTTTCCTGTTGGTATAGGTCGTGAAAAAAGAGAAGATGCTTGGACTTCAACCGGAGTAAAAGTATGGGGTAAAATGAAAAGTTGCGGAAAAGATAAATTAGGGAAGCTCCAACAACATTTCTCATCTCAAGCTCATAAGTCTGCTCTATATGATTTTTGTAATTTTCTTGTAAAGAAAAAACATATTGATGTCTTAATTGACAAATCAAAAAGGCAAGTTTTAATTCAGGAAGAAAAAGTTCGAATGCACAACAGAGAAGTTATCAAAATTTTAATGGATACTTGTAAAACATTCGGAAAGCAAGGATTAGCATTTCGAGAGTCAAACACCGATGATATTAATAAAGGAAATTTTTGCGAAGTGATACAGCTTATCTCAAGGCACAATACTACAATGAAATGTTGGTTTGAAGATAAAAAATTGAGACCATATCATGTTACATATATGAGTCCAGAATCTCAAAATGAAATGATAAATTTAATAGCATCTGAAATTCGTCAGGTAATCACTTCTGAAATAAAAAATAGTTTATGTTTTGCAGTTTTGGCCGACACAACTCCAGATCTGTCACACAAAGATATAATGTCTATTGTTATCCGAAGTGTAAGTAATGAAGGTGAAATTAGGGAAAGATTGGTCAAAACAATTGAATGTAGTGACAAAACTGGAAAGGGAATGGCAGATTTAATTTTACAGTGCTTAAATGAAATAGAAATTGATTATTCGAAGCTTGCATTCCAGTCTTATGATTTTGCTCAAAATATGTCCGGGAGGTTCAATGGTGTACAAAAACATATATCTGAGATTGTCGGTCACAGTGTTCCTTACATACCTTGTCAAGATCACCGCACTAATACTGCTCTAGAACATGCTTGCAACGTTAGCATATTAATTCAAGATTTGTTTAACATCCTTGAAGAGCTCTATGTCTTTTTCACATCAAGTACAAAAAGATTTAAGCATTATCAGTCAAGTGTAGAGAACATTGATAAAGTAATTCAACTTAAAAATCTATCAAAAACCAGATGGACCGCAAGAGCTGAATCGGTCAAAGCCTTAACTCAATCGTTTGAAATGGTAATAGAACTATTAGAAAATATTTTCAATGAAAAGACTTTTGATTCCTCTACTAGAACAAAAGCATTTGGAATTTATAAAAAAATGAAAACTTTTGATTTTATTGCATCATTTTTTTTCATGAAAAACATCTTAAGCAAAATAAAAATTTTAACTGAAATTCTGGAGACACCTGATTTTAACGTCATTGACTGCATTGCGATAATAAAAAGTACTGTCCAAAGCTTACAAGCAATTAGTGATGATTCCACTGGAATGAATAATCTTATAAAAAGTTCAATTGTATTCGCTGAAAAAATGGGGATAGATGTTGAATCAGACTTCCGAAAACACCATAGAAAAAGGGTTCCACCTAAAAAAATTGATGAAAACAATAGAACAGCAATGGACATAGATTTAAATACTTTTTACAGGAAAGAATTCAAAGAAGTTTTGGACACATTAATAATGGGTTTCAATGACAATGTTTTATATATCAAAGATACTATTGAACCGATACATTCGATTTTTAAGCTACCATTCACCAAAGCAAATTTGAGCATAAGTAATCTAGAAAAAGTTATTAACATGTTTCCTCCTGGATCTGATAAACCTGACATACACGACTTGCAGAGTCAAATGGAAATACTTTTTGACTTGTGTTCAAACAATAATGTTGACTCTCTTAACGGACTTTTCGTTCATGCCAAAAAATTCAAAAATTATTTAGGTCAAGCCTTCAAACTGTGCATTTTAACATTCACAGCAGCTTATGGTGTTGCGTCAAATGAAAGGACATTTAGTCAGCTAAAAATTATAAAAAATGAATTACGAACTACCATGAGCGATGACAGACTGGATAGCTTAATGCTTTTGAAATGTGAAAATAAAATAGCGGACTTACTTAAACTGGACGATGTGATCATTAGGTGGGCTTCTTTGAAGAACAGAAGGATCAGTGTTAAATGAAAAAAATTACAATGTAAGTGTTCATTAGCAATCGTTACAATTTTTCTTTATGTAACATTTTTTGTTTCATATTTCATATATTTATATAATTTTTTTTGAATGTATGCAATGTCTCTAACTTTGAATCTTACATTTATTGCATTATTTGAAATTGTTTCTTTAACCTTTGTGGTAAAAGTATAATCTTTATCTCTTTTTCTTCTGATCTTTATTTTCATGCTGAAAAAATAGCAATAAATCTAGTTTTTTTTTTTTTTTTTTTTTTTGGAAAAGAAATTATTTTTAATGCATAAGTATTGTTATCATTATAAGCACATTGCATTGTATAATTTTAATTGGAAATTAGAACAATATTTTTCAAGTTGGGAAATTTTTAAATTCTCCCCCCCCAAAAAATATCTGTAGCTACGCCTCTGGTTATAGGGTCTTAAAAATGGAAAAAAACAGCAAAAATGAATATTTCTGTGACCTTCTGTGACCTTGCGGCAAAAACTTGCCACGGGTTTTTCATCTATTATATAAAGTTCAACCCTCTTACATTCCAGATATGAAAAGAATTCCGTGGCAAGTTGTATGCGCAAAGAGCTGTGAGTCATAGCAATATCCATGTCTTAAAAAAACGCTTATTTTTTTTCACGACATGATGACCTTTGGGGGGCCATAAAAAATGAACAACTCAACTTTGGAGCAAAAAATTCTGGATTTGGTCTTTTAACAAGATAAGTAACAACTGGTAATTTTTTGGAGAAAATCTGAGATGTCATGAATCACCCCATAATGCTAGGTGTGACACTTTCTCAGATTCTTGCTCTTAAGCGATCTGCAACAAGGAATGAAGTTCTTCAAAAGTATGTTAAATCTGAAAAAAAGAAAGAACTTTCCCTTCTTTTAGATTGCAAGACTAGATGGAATAGCTGGTAACTATACTTGAACGATTTTATTTCTTGAAAAATTGCATACAGAAAGCCTTTAATCGATTTAGAGCATAAGATCTGAATTGACGATTCTGATTTTCTACTTATAAACGAAATTGTTGAAGTCCTCAAACCAACACAAATCACATAGTAGAAGCAATCTGTCACAGGGATTCTAATTTGTTAGCCGCAGACGCAATCTTAACGAATAAAGGCGAAAACGAATTGGAATGAATTTTCGGAACGAATTGTCGGAGAAAAAAATCAAAATTTGCTTATAAAATAACAGACGTGCTAAAACTATGCATTAGAGAATGCTGACGTATAGAATTATCGGGTGTTTTAAATTATTTGCATAATCCTTAATGAGATGACCTGAGTGCAAACTAGCAGTATGTTTTCTCTTCCTAACAAAACTGTTATTAAGAAGCAAGTAAAAGAAATAATTGGAAGAGTGAATAACAGTGTTGACAATAGCAAGTCTGAAGATATAGAAATAACACATATTGAGCCCACAGCGAAACGTCATAAGTATAACCGAACATTTAAGGAAAAATTACAACACGAAATAGAAAAAAACATGCGAACTGTTGAACCTGAAACACCAAAACAAAAGGATTTATCAATACAAATTAGAAATGAGATGTCTCTTTTTGAAAATGGAGGAGTATGCGGTCATCATTTAAAATTAGTTTATCTATATTTGCTGACTATTCCTCCCGCGAGTGTTGAAACAGATTGAGCAGTTTCGGCAGGAGGATTTATTGCAAACAAAATTAGGAGTCGACTTGGAGGTGATACTTTAGATGCTTTGATATTTCTTAGATCATAGTTTCAAAGGAAAACCAATTAGTTAAGAAACACTGAGCTATTCAAACTAATGTTCTTTTGGTATCTTGGTATGCAATAATTTTTTATGTTATGCAATGTTTTCAAATTTTCACAACTATCACTAATTAGAAATTTAAATATATTTATTTAAATTTTCATTATTATATGTAAGTATGTGTTAAGTACTTTTATTTCAAGGGAAAAAAGCATTATGTAGAGGAATATCGTGTGTTTCCGATATCCCTAATTTGTATTCTTTAGTTATTTGGTAATGAGAATAATTCAAAATTTAATTAGTACTATTAATTTATTAATTATCTTTCCATATTGTAAATATTTACCCATTCAAAGACTTTTTCAACACCAAATGAAAGAAATTATATGGAAGATAAAACATAGACTTTTATTGCTGTTGTTGTTACATTGTCAAACATTACCAGCATATTTGTTGTAATTTATCCTATACTATTTTATTATTAATTAATAAATTTTGAACTTGAAATATTTTTTTAAGTTAGGCTGTATTTTTGCTTTAATTATTTCGTACAATATTATGAAATTTAGCTAGTGTGAAAATTGGTAATAATGGAGAAATTTTAATTTTCATAATCCCGGGATCCCGGGATTGAATCTAAACAATCCCGAAATCCTGGGATCGGAAATTAGTCTCGGGATTGTAATCCCTAAAATTAAGATACAAAAGGGTATTGTCAAGAACAATCATTCATAAACTAAGTGTAAACAAATTTTATTATTTTACTGAAAATTAGACTTTCTGGTTATGAATATTTAATTACTTTTCTGCTAAATGAAAACAAAATAAAAATTTTCTATTTACCATATCTACAAAGGCGATAGTTAGAAAGTTTTTACAGATCAGATACGGATTAAAAGTTTTCCTTTGATGTAAATGTATTAATTTTATTTGTGTTCATCTAATACCATTTCTAAACAAATGAATTTACCTACATTTAAAATTTTTTAAAATAAAATTTCAGTCAGTGTATATATCAGTTTGTACAATAAGTTGTGTGGGGGAAATAATGAGCAAGTTTTCCAGAATATTATTTGCTTTTAAATGAGTGACATTTCTTTGTTATTGATTTGTTTGTAGATGTGACATACAAGAATACCCATTACATGACCCACAATGCCACAATTGATCCCCTCGGTGATTTCATGAAGACGAAAGGTCTTCATGAAATTTTTCCTGAACATTCTTTTTTCAAAATGCAGAACCAAGTGCAAAGGTGCAATTTCGCACAAATGCATTTTTCGCTAAACTTTGGCAAAAAATTCTGCAATTCATAAATACGTTTATTTTTTTTAAATCTATAATCAGGGTTCGTTGATTTAAAACGGCTTGATTTTAATCATGATTTAAATCACGATTTAAATCAACTGATTTTTTTAAAAAAATCATTGATTTAAATCAGTTTTTCTTTTAAGTTATTTTTTAATAAATTTCAGATGAAAGAAACATAATAATGTGCTTTAATATAATTTAGTTTTATATACCATATATAATCAAACAACTTTCAGAAAGATAAAGCTTAAGCTTAGTAAAAAAGTAAAATAAATGTAAAGTTTAGAAAAAAAAATGCTTTCAAATTTCATTTGAATCAAATTATAAAATAATCTTGCAATGGTAAAGAAATCTAAACAGAAATATACTAAATATTTGAATATTTACTCATTAGTATTTAGAAAAACTTTTGCAAGTTGAGGTAAAATAAAATTGTATGACTTTATGTGCTGTACTTTGGTGAAGCCTGTTATATAAGGATTTGAGCAAAATCTGAATGAGCAATTGATTTATTTATTTAATTTAATATAATTGATCTCAGCCCTTTAGAATGGTGGAAGGTATTTTTGTTACAGTTATCGAAAAAGCTCATACTAAAAAGAGAATTAATGATAAACATTTATTTTACTTTTTTTACTGCAATAGATTTATCTGCTTCAATTGAACAAATGTTTTTTGCCTTTGGTTTGATACTTTCAGAAATTAGAAATCAACAGATAAAACTGTTAAACCGCTGCCATCGAAATGCTCAAAGCCAGAGGACACAAATTGTGAGGTATTCACTAATTGACTTACTTCTCAATTATGTTGGAATTCACACTAGAAAATTTTGAATAACAATTTACTTTTATTTGTGGAATATCAATCGTCGTATAAAACACTGAACATACTGATTAACTTGTGATTAATTACTTCTTAAACTTAAACATACACATGAGAATTTGGAATCCCCCAATAAAAAAATATCCAGATGCGGCAACACTGTAGCATTCCTTCTCTGGCTGAATTTTTATTTAGGGATTCCAAGTTCTTATTAGTGAGTTTAAATAGTTATTGTTTTATAAGATGATAAATATTCCACAAGTAAAATAAAATTGCTATTCAAAATTTTCTTGTGTAAATTCCAACACTACTGAGAAGTCAGTCGATTAGTGATGACATCTCAATTTGTAGTGATGACATCTCAATTTGTGTTCTCTGGCCTTAAGTATTTTGATGGCAGCAATTGAACTCATTTTTCTCAGTCAACACTTAAAAAAAAAAGTTAAAAACTTAGTTAAAAGCTTCCAATTTTGTTTAATTTTTTTATGTGCTGCAGATGTTTTTTATTGTAATTAAAATATTGAAGGTTGAATTAATTTTTGACATCTGATTTGTAGTTTTTCATGCATTTTGTGTAATCAAGATTTTTTTCATAGCCTAAAATTTTACCTTGAAATAATATGAATCATTTATGTAAATTGTGTAATATTAGTAATAGATAATACTTATAATATGCATGTCTATGTATGTAAACTTTATATTATTTAAATTAAACAAAAAGTCATAAAATAATAATAATGTGTGGCAATTTTTAAAAAAATCAAAAAAATCTGATTTAAATCAAAAAAATCTGATTGTTTTGATTTTTATTAAAAAAATCAAAAAAATCACGAACCCTGTCTATAATAGAAAAAAGTAACCCCCCCCCCCCCTCAAAAAGAAGAAAAAAATTAAATATAATTTTATAGAATGTATTTGGTCCTTTTTCCATGAAGATTTTGCTTCTCGGTTTTTCTGTCCCCTCTCCTTCCCCCCCCCCCCCCCCCCACACACACTATTCAAACTTTAAAACTTTAATCGAAAAAAAAAATATATATGCTATACTTTGTCATTTTATTGTCATAATATATAATTGATGATTAATATTTCCTTTCCCACATAAGGGAGCAGATTGAATTTAAATTATTTTAAAGAAGTCAGGGTTTTTTTTATTTATTTTTTTTTTTTACTTATACTTTTTAAAAATAAATTAGTCATCTAATCTTCTTTTCTTAAAATGAAAAAAAAAAAAACTTTTATTGTATTTTTTAATTTTTTCTGCTCTATTACTTTATTGTAACAATAAATAAATAAATAAATGATCATTTAGTTTTATTCCTTTTTCCCTCAATATATATATATATATATATATATATATATATATATATATATATATATATATATTGAATTCTATATATTATATTTTCCTGAAAATTACACTTCCTTCTTACGCATATTTCTTTTTGTCTGTATGGAAACATAAAATCAAAATTTCTTTTTACCATATCTACAAAGGCAGTAGTTAAAAAAAATTTACAGATCAGATACGGGTTAAAAATATTAAAAATTTCTTCTTTGATGTAAATTTATCATTTTATTTGTGCCCATTCGATAGCATTTCTAAACAAATAAATTTACCTTTTTTTTTTTTTTTTTTTTTAAGCTTTAGTTTTAATTAAATTTTATCTTTAAAATTAATTCTTTTGTTTTGATGATTGCAAACCATGAAAATAGCAATTTGGAATAAAAATAATAACTATAATGTTAGTCACTAAAACTTAATTTTTGTCCCTATATTTAACATTGTGTTTTTGGTACATCAAACAAACCATTTGTAAATTTAAATATGAAGTATTCCCGAACTGCTTAACTTTTCAGCAATTTGGAATAAAAATAATAACATTAATATTAAAATTTAATTTTGTCCCAACTCTTTGTAAATTTAAGCACTTTTTTTAATATAAAAAGAAGCTGTATAGTTAATATGTAATGTAATAAGAAAGAGAAAAAAAAAATGCATAAAAATATGGAGTTAAAAGCTTAGTTAATATTTTCTAAATAAGTATTTCAATAAGTTTTCACCATTATCCAATTACAAAATAACTAACACTAATATGGTATTGTTCGTAATGTAGTGCGTTATAGTTTGAAAAAATATCAGATACACAATTTCTATTAATTAAAATGATTAGCACTATAAAATTTGAATATCTAAAAATTAAGATTCAAAATTAAATAATCACCCTCTAAAGAATCTATATAAAACAAAACACTTAAAAAATGTATATTTTAATGCATACAATAATTTGTGTACGAAAAAATAATGATAAAAAAGTAAGTGAAGCAGAATATTATTCGATTTTAAATTTGTGACATTTTATACTTCATCCGACTTGTTTGTTTACGAACGACCCACGTAGAATGAAAGGGTTGCTTTTATTAAAGTGCGGAACCAAGTGCAGGGGTGCCATAGACTTATCTAAATGGAGTACAATTTCGCCAAAATTTGGCGAAAAGTTCCGCAGCTCGGAAGGAGCGAGAGGCGGAGTTTAGACGTCAGATTACAGATTAGCCAATAGCAGAGCTCTATTACCCTCCATACATGAATTCCAGTATGGTCTGCTTATATGCTACCGGGACAAGAGCTTGTGTTTCTATCCATCTTAATACAAATATTCCTAGGCGCTGCTATCTACTTGTTTGATTTCTGAACATTTGTGCTTTTAGTAGGGAAGTGATTAAAAACGCAGACAAAAATTGTAAAATTGCTTTAAATTAAATTAGAATTCATAAAAAATTCTTAAAAGTATGTCCTTGATCACGGACACCAGTAGCGAAAGGGTTAAACCCGATCAGCATTTAAAATATGGCCACCAACCTTGGTTAAAGCTGGCGCGCGCGACTCAAAAAATAATGGGGGTGTTCAGATTCTACGCGCGCTGAACGCGCGTGCTCAGGAGCCACGGACATGGAGTAGGTTCCTTTCGCGGACGGGATATCCGTTCACTACTCGCTACTGTGCTACCGGCAGGGCCTGTTTACCGAATAGGCCCGTGAAGCCCATGCTTACCCACTGAAACACAAAAGGGGCCCCCAAATACTTTTCAAAGCTAATTTGTAGAAGAAAAAAAATTCAATCAGCGTAAAAAAAAGAACTTTTTTTCTTACAATGCTGTTTTTTTCCTTACTATACTGTAATTAGCAAATCATAAAACATATTTTGAAATTCAAATATTCTCAACAGTAGTTCTACAAAGATAAATGACAAAATTAATTGGTTATGTATAATTATATATATAATAAAATAGTCTTTCATATGGATATAGGTATTTAGTGTTAATTTAATGTTAAAAGTGTTATAGTTACTCGAAGATTTTATTATATAATTTCAAATTATATTAGTATACAAAAAATGGATTTTGAAAAAATGTTTGAGTAATAGGGGGGCCCCTTGTGTCTCGTCGGGCTTCCCTTGCTTCTAAGTCTTAAGCGGGCCCTGGCTACCGGTACTGCAACTGTGCGCTCAATAACAGATGGTGAACAGATCACGGATATAATTACTTGCGATGCCAATTATTAAGATAATCTGTTACAAATTAATGAAAGTTCGCAGGCCGAATGGTCAGAGCGCTGAGCTTGCAACCAGACGATACGGGTTCGAGACCTTCGCGGGCCAAAAGTCGGTTTATGTTTTATTTTTTAATTATTGGTTGTTTTTTATTAATAAATAATTCATTTTTATTAAAGATAAATTTTATATTAATAATACAGAAGCACGTGTATTTCTATTATAATAATATAATACTTATTTAAATACGAGAAAATAAGATTTTTGCGGAGAGAGTTTTATATTTGAACACTTCTAATATTCTAAATATCGTTCCAAAGGGATTTATATATACAGTCGACTCTCGTTAATTCGAACTCGTCGGGATCACAAGAAATGTTCGAATTATGAAAAACATGCTTAATATGGTACTATACAAAGGAATTAATGTTATAGTGTTTTTCAAACTTATTTCGTCTGTTATCATTAGAATATGACTTAATATTAAATTAGAATGTATAAATACACAAACTAATTAAAAGATTAGAAACAAGCACGATGGAAGAAAAATTTAAAGCGTCTCTGATGGACAGATGGGGCTCTAAGAAAGTGGATATCAAATGCATTGTATTATACGTATACTCGTTCGGAGCAATTTCCCCAAAAATCAAGGAAAGAAAGTGATTCAAATGATCTGAAATCCGTGAGAAAGAAAAGTAAAATGAAAAATTGGAATTCTCGTTAGTTCGAATTAAACGAAGTCAAGAGAAAATGAGTTCGAATTAATGAAAAATTTTAACGTTATTCTGCCATTGAAAATTTCGGGACTTTAAGTTTAGTTCGAATTAAGCGAAGATTCGAATTATCCGATTTCGAATTAACGAGAGTCGACTGTATATTAAACAAATGGATAAAAAAAGTATTCTGCGAAAATATCTGAATACGCATAAAATAATTTCTTAATGTTCTTTTTTTAAAAAAAATTTTAGAGGTTAGTTTTTATTGAGATTAGGATGCAAATATAATGCATGCGTCGATATTTTACCGTGTTAAAATCAAAATGGAAAATATTATAAAAGCAAAATGTAAAAGATATACATTTTTTAACTAAAAATATCTGATTACATATTTTTTAAAGAGGTGAAATATTTGGTGTTTACCTTCTAGTTTTGTAATGAATAAAGTATGATTAGAATGTTCATAATTTTTCTACTGAAAGCATAAATAAATGTTTTGCTTATACTAACATAATTTCGGATGTCGTTTGTTTCTCATATTTTATGATATATTTTGACCTGTTATCCACACGGTATTAAAATATACAATCATTAAATAAGAAATATATACATACAAATTCTTTTTCTGAAAAATTTTCTAACTAACAGTGCAAATCCCATTGAAATCCATCCAGCATTGTAGATTACAAATAGCGTTGCACAGGTTAGAAAAACAAAACCGGTTTCAATCTGGGAATAAACCGGGTTTTTTGGGAATAAGCCGGATTTTTTGGGAATAATTAATTTTTTCAATCTTGTAATATGTGGATACGGGGCCATCCCTAAGACTTTTTATTGGTGGGGAAGAAGACCTTAAATTGCCAAGTCAAATTTTCATATTTGCCAATTCGTTTTATAATTTTGCTAAGTTAACGCACTTAGAAAATGTAATACAGTTCTTATTTGTAAAAAAAGATTAATAATATTCCCAATTAGAGTTGTAACTTCTGAAAATTCTATCAAAAATAGGAAATGTATTGCAGTTTTTATTAAAATTTTAATTAAATTTGACATAAAAGTTTTAAATTTGAGAAGTGTAAAAACATTTGCGAATGTTTGGAGGGGAAGGGGTGCCCACCCTGTGTGGATATCTCAACCTTGGTTTATTAAAAACATTCTATCTAATGCGAAAACTATAAAGCAACTGATAAATGATTTTTAAATAAATAAAAAGAAAATTATTAAAAAATTTAAAATGTATCAGTCAACCTACCAACTTTGCCTACAAACAAAGTGCAACCAATAATAGATAAGCACAAAATGCACAATCACGTCATCAAATCGCCCAGCAGTTTTTTTTTGTGTCGCGCGCGTCAGGTTTGAGCAGGTTTGGTGGTCTTATTTTAAATGTTGATCGGGCTTAATTATATGAAATAGGTCACGTAATACTTTCCCGGAATATTTTTAATTTTATTTGAGTGGTCACAGATGTGTATTTCTGTTATGAGAATCATGTTTTGAAAGGATAAAGGGATATAGTATTTGTATTTACCAATTTTGAACCATAAAGGTAATGCAATAATTGAATAACTTTAAAATTCTTTTCTTCGATAATACCTACTCCATGCAAAATCTGAGCGCGCGCGCGCAAAAATGGTGTCCCTGAAATATTTTCTGTTTGTTTGTTTGTTTATTGAACAACATACATCTGACTTGTGTGCTCGACATGAAGCCTGCTTATAAGCCATCGTCAATATACAGAGACGAGATAGCACACTAGAAAATATTGCAACACAAGAGAAGTACAACCAGGAGCTCTACACAAAAAGTGTGTGCAATGGAGCCAGTGGGATTCGAACCCACAACCTCACGATCAGCGGCGTGATGCCTTAACCATTCAGCCACGGAGGCCCTGAAATACGCTTTCTGTTTCATCGCGCGTGCATCTTGAACAAATCCAAAGTAAACAACAACAAATACTTGTAATTTTGGCCGTGTTCAAAAGACGCTTTTTTTGTGCGTGCGCGCTCAGAAGATTCTGCTTGGAGTAGGTGTTATCGAAGAAGAGAATTTTAAAGTTATTCAATTATTGTATTATTTTTATGGTTCAGAATTGGTAAATACAAATACCATATCTCTTTATCCTTTCAAAACATGATTTTCGTAACAGAAATACATACCTGTGACCACTCAAATAAAATTAAAAGTATTCCGGAAAAGTATCACGTGACCTATTTCATGTAATTAAGCCCGATCAGCATTTAAAATAAGACATCCAACCCTGCTAAAAGCTGACGCGCGTTACGCGAAGAAAACTGCTGGGCGATTTGATCACGTGATTGTGCATTTTGTGTTTATCTGTTATTGGTTGCACTTTGTTTGTAAACAAAGTTGGTAGGTTGACTGATACAATTTAAATTTTTTAATAATTTTCTTTTTATTTATTTAAAAATCATTTATCAGTTGCTTTATACTTTTCGTATTAAATAATAGAATACTGTTGATTCTATTGTTGTAATTAATAGAATGCTGTTGATAAACCAAGATTGAGATATCCACACGGGGGACTAGCTAAGGGGGGGGGGGACAGGGGGGAGCCTACCCTCTCAAAACATTCACAAATGTTGTTACACTTTGCAAACTTAAAACTTTTATGTCAAATTTAATTAAAATTTTAATAAAAACTGCAATACATTTTCTATTTTTGATAGAATTTGCAAAAGTTCCAACTCTAATTGGGAATATTATTATTTTTTTTTACAAATAAGAACTGTATTACATTTTCAAAGTGCGTTAACTTGGCAAAATTATAAAACGAGCTGGCGAATATAAAAATTTGACTTGACAATATTAAGGTTTTCTTCCCCACCAATAAAAAGTCTTAGCGATGGCCCTGTATCCACATATTACAAGATTGATTTGTAATCTACAATACTGGATTGATTTCAATGGAATTTGCATTGTTAGTCAGATAATTTTTCAGAAGAAGTTTTAGCATGTATATATTTCTTATTTAATGATTGTATATTTTAATACCGTGTGGATAACAGGCCAAAATATGTCATAAAATATCAGAAACAAACGACATCCGAAATTATGTTAGTATAAGCAAAATACTTATTTATACTTTCAATAGAAAAATTATAAACATTCTAATCATACTTTATTCATTACAAAACTAGAAGGCAAACTCCAAATATTTCACCTCTTTAAAATATATGTATGCAGATATTCTTAATTTAAAAAAATGTATATCTTTTAAATTTTGCTTGTATAATATTTTCCATTTTGACTTTAACACCGTAAAATATCCACGCATGCATTATATTTGCATCCTAATCTCAATAAAAACTTCTAAAATTTTCAAAAAAAAAAAAAAAAAAAAAAAAAAAAAAAAAAAAAAGACGAAGAAGAACATTAATAATTATTTTATGCGTATACGGATATTTTCGCAGAAAACTTTTTTTTTTTTCATTTGCTTAATATATATATAAATCACTTTGGAACGATATTAATATCGTTCTAATTATCCTTTTAATATTCTAAATTTAGAATATTAAAAGGATAATTAGAATATTAAAACTTTCTCCGCAAAAATCTCATTTTCTCGTATTTAAATAAGTATTTTATTATTATAATAGAAGTACATGTGCTTCTGTATTATTAATATAAAATTTACCTTTAATAAAAATGTCTTATTTATTAATAAAAAGTAACCAAAAAAAAAAAGAAACACAAACCAACTTTTGGCCCGCGCATGTTTTGAACCCTTATCGTCTGGGTACAAGTTCAGCACTCTGACCATTCAGCCAGCGAGCTCACGTTCGTTTAGTACATCCGTGATCTGCACACTTACAGTAGCGAATACTGAACGCACATCCCGTCCACTATAGGTACTTACTCCATGTCCGTGGCTCCTGAGCGCGCATGTCCAGCGCGCGTAACAGCTGAACACGGCCCCATCTCAACTTATTTATTTTCATTTCGCGGGTTATTTTGTGTGGATTATTTAAAACTAGAATTAAGGTAAGTTGTTTATAAATTTAAATATTGGTTTCATTTGTATTTTAGACGTTTTCCTTTTTATTCCAACTCACCAATAAAAAAAATAAAACATTTTTCAGTTCCTCTTCTATCGATGGTAAAAAAATCTAGTTGTAACAGGTAGTATGTAATGTAGCTCGGTATGTAGCTGTAGGATAGCAGACAATAAAACATTGTGGTTTTTGCAAAGTGTAATATTTAGTTTTTTGATGTATGCGGCTAGGAGAAGGGCTGTCATTTATAAAATTTATGAATCTTGTTTCATGAATTTTCTGATGTATGCTAGTAAAATTAATCAGGAATAAATTAGATCTTTTACGGGATCCTTCACAAAACTTTTCATTTCAAAACGGGACCCTTCACAAAAATTTCCATTGTAAAATAGGGTGCTACTTTGATATACCCCCCCCCCCAAAAAAAAAAAAAAATTACGCGCCAAATCTGGCACTCCCTACACACTTTTCCTACGGACCTTTTAGGTTTGCTGTTACTCAGCTTCATTCCTTCATTTGTATTTTTTATGTATTCATTGTATTTTTCAGGTATTCCTTTTTTGTATTTAACTTAATTTTAATTAATGTATTTTTAATTAATTTATTATTTTTAATTAATGTATTTTTAATTAATGTATTTAACTTAATTTTAATTAATTTTATTTTTTGTATTTAACTTAATGGGTATTTTGCTTGGCGAGAAAAAAAAGTCGCCAAATTTACGATTTGGGGGGGGGGGGGGGTATATCAAAGTAGTTCCTAAAATAGAACTAATCATAAAATTTTTTCTCTTAAAAATTGGCCTTAGAAAAATTGACCATCTTAAAATTGAAACTTTCACATATTTAATGTTTTAAAAAGTAAAATCTGGCCTGTCACTTTTTCATATGGTATATATATATACCAGTATAATGGCACCCTACTAGTAATGGACATTACTTGATATTTTTGCTTCATAAAAAATAACTAATAAATATTTCTCTTTAATTTTTTTTATAACTCTCCCACCTTGCATGTTTTATCAAGGGTGATTCTCGTGCGAAATTTCCGAAAATTTGAAATTGGGTTATCAGTTCCACATAGTTGCCATCTTGTACGGTTTTGCGCACGGAAAAAACAATTACGTAAAAATGCAAATTTCATGAAAGGATTGCCAAAACAGCATACATTTCGGCAATATTTCATGGAAAAGCGACGACTTCGTCAATATTTTTGTCAACGAACTTTGTTGAAAGATCGATAAAAAACGTGAATTTCCTGTGCGGATTGCAGAAAAAACGGCAATTTCACCAAATATTTCAGAACACTGATTTCTACTGAAGAACGCGGGAAAACGCCGATTTCGTCTAAAGATTGTAGATATAATGCCGATTTCGTTAAAAGATCGCAGGAAAAAACGCCGTTTTCGATAAAAGATCGCTTAAAAATATTTCGTCAAAAGAATATTTGAAAAAAACGCCAATTTCGTCAAAAGATCACGGGAATAAAACGCCATTTTCGAAAAAAAATTGTATAAAAAATGCAAATTTTGTCTAAAGATCGTCGAAAAAACATTGATTTCACTTTTAAAAAAATCATGGGAATATGCCGATTTCGTCAAAAGGTAGCGGAAAAACTGCCGAATTCGGCAAAAGATCGCAATAAATCACCGATTTTGCTAAAATATTGCTGATTTCGTCTGAAGATAGCGGGAAAACGCCGATTTTATCCGAAGATCGCTAGAGGGGGGGGAATCACGACCCCCCCCCTGCTGATTTCCGAAAATGCAATGTGAATTTCCGAAAAAAAAATTTCATTCAGAATCACCCCTGTGTTTTATAAATATGAGTTATTGTCGAAACTTTTAATCAAACCATTCAGAAAGCAGAAGAATTCGAAGGATTGCGAAAAAAAAAAAAAAAAAAAAAAATTGCCAAAGGATTCCAAAAAAACGGCAAATCTTGGCAAAAAGCTGCAAATTTAGCTAAAAAATACGAATTTCGTCAAAAAATATTTATCATTTTTACGAAATTTATTAAAAAGACACATTTTGTAAAAAGATCGTGAAAAAACAGCAAATTTTGTTATAACATCGCAAATAACGGCAAATTTCATCAAAATATTGCAAAGAAAGGCAAATTCCGTCAATGCAGCATGAAAAGCAAAACATAGTGTCGGGAGTCGATTTTCTCCCCCTTTCGGACTATGTACTTTTTATGTTAAAAATTCTGAAGATAAAAGTAACTTATTTTTGAAAGCACTTTCCTTTTATATTAATCACTTAAATACCTGAATGGTTTGAGTGTATGTAACATAATGCCAGGAGCTGAAAAGAAAGCATTTGCTCTAAAGTTCTAGAGACTATTTTTAAGTTACTACTTGTATTGCAGACTGCAGAAAAAAATTCTGTTGCTGGGTATATATGTATTTTGTTTGCATATATTGTTTTTAAAATGTGTAAACATGAACCTAAATGTAATGATAATTTCAAATTAACAAAATTATTTTTTTCATGAATGTAAAAAGCTTTTCACACAAAAATAAAACCCTAGAAGAAAAGTTTATATTGTTCTTCTAATTAATTGTTAAAATTTCATTTCTTTGAATTGACTTCTGATAATGGAATTCAGTTGGCATCCTGTAACAAGTAAAGGGTTTCTCAGCTTGTTCTCTCCTGTTTTTGTAAAATTGTAAACAGCTTTTGCATTTAGGAAAAAGCTAGTCATAATTTTGTGAATTAAAAATTATCATTATATTCAGGTTCTTGTTTATACCTTTGAAGAAAAAATATATATCTAAAATTTATCTATTTTCGTTATATAAAGGATAATGACAGGTTCAGATCTTACTTTAAATTTATAGAAATTTAAAAATGGAAAAAAATTAGCAAAAAGCTTTCTTTTTCTTTTTTTTTTAGACAAAGTATTTTGTGATGGGTCCTGCTATGAAATGAAAAAATTGTTAAGTGTCCTTTTTTTAAAGATCCATTTTTTTTTTTTTTTTCAAACAGATCCCTGTATAATATCTAAACTTACATCTTGCACTTCAATTAATTTATTTCATTGTTTTAATAATGTTATTCAGCAACAATTAAAGTAATTTCCAAAAATGTTCAGGCATGAAGTAGTAAGTATAGTCATGGCAGGAAAAATTGTCTTTTCAAGGACGAATGTTCCCTTTTTGTTGGTCACTCCTCGGCCCCTATCTTAGGTTAATAACTATGGTGACAGCCACGTGAACGACTGACTGCACTTCTTTTTCCACACCATTTGAGAGATCCAGTTGATCAAATAATGCTGTAATTCATACTCTTGCGGGGTAAATTAATTTTGCGGAAAAAGCTGTGGAAAAAAAACAGGATGAGGGACTAACGTTTTCTAATACCATGACAATGAAGGGAAAATGAAAAGAAAGAATTTGTCCTTGAAATGCCGATTTTTTCTGCCGTGACTATAACAATAATTTTGAAACTGAAAAAACTAAACAAAACAAAACTAAAATTTCTCACCATCAAGTTAGGTGTATGAATTAGTTATGAAATTGAATAATCAATGTTATCTGTGTAAACATGTTCTGTTTTAAAATATATGGTGATAAGTCTTGCTATATTGTTTACTGATGTTTGTTAATTGTAGATGTAAAGTTTACATTGAAAAATACCCAAGTAATTTTTAAATTAAAGGTTTTATTTATATTTAAAATTTTCTTTTTCACCTCACAAAATTTAAAACTGAAATCAAACATGATGAATTATTGTTTTTAATAACTGTGTTTTCTTTTCAGAAATGAGTGAAAGTAACTTTTCTGAATTCATAGCTTATTATAAAAAGTTACCACAAGTAAGATAAATTTTATATATATGTATACAGGGCTTGAATTTCAGGGCGGGATGGCGGGATCCGCGCCCAAAATTTTGAAATCCCGCCCAAAAGAATTACGTGGACGGGAGGCTCCCGCGCAAACAATTTTGCATTTTGAAACTATGATCAACTCCCACGATCGTTTTGCGAATTAATTTTATGATATTTTCGTGCGAGTAATCAACAGATTTTGCGAGTTTTTTTACAGTGAAAAATCATTGAAAATCACGATTTTTTCCGCGACTGATTGACAAATTTCGCAATTTTTTCCTGCAATCGATAGTCGAGTTTCATTCTATTTTCCGCGACGAAATTGAGGTGATTGTGTTTGGAATTTCGCCTCCCCCCCCCCCCCCCCCACACACACACAAAAAAATAGCGCATTCAATTCCAAAAATTATGAAACAGTGATGCCGCGGATGCGATATTGCGCGTAAATTACGTAAAAGATCGGAGATGACAAACAAAAGAAACAGCTATTACATGTTTCACAAGACGCGTGATTTCGTAAAAGTTTATTAAAAAACGGCAAATACTGTTAAAAGATCGCGAAAAAATGACTAACTTCCGGCAAATTTCGTCAAAAGATTCATGAAAGAATGCCTAATTTCGTCACAGAATTCTAAAAAACGGCAATTTTCGTCAAAAAAGTCACGAAAAAACGTCAAATTTCGTCCAAAAATTGCGACAAACGGCAATTTTCGTAAAGAAAATCACGATAAAACATCAGACTTTATCAAAAGATTGCGATAAAACGGCAAATTTCCTCACAAAATTCACGAAAAAACGTCAAATTTTGTCCAAAAATTGCGAAAACCGACAAATTTCGACAAAAGATTCACTGTAAACAACAAATTTCCCGAAAATATTAAGAAAAACGGCAATTTTCGTAAAAAAATCGCGATAAAACATCAGCTTTATTAAAAGATCGCCAAAAAACGGCAAATTTTGTCAGAAAATTCACGAAAAAACGGCAGATTTCATCAAAAGATAGCGAAAAAATGCAACTTTTGCCAAAGGGAACGTCTCCCCCTTTCCTCCCCCCCCCAAAATAATATTACGGAGAGTTTATTTTTCTGTTCAACAAACTAATTTTCCTGCTTCAATATATTATTTTTTTTTTCTTTGCTGCTCTAAAATCAGTTTCTGACAATTCGAAATCTTTCTGAGTGAGTGCAATTCCTGAAAGCAGTCATTCATTAAACAAAAAGAATCCGTTTACTCAGCAAAGTATTCATTTTTTAAGAAAGTCTTTTTCGATGAATTTGACTTGCCCCTTTTTTAAAGAAATGCAAACAATAATGATACTTCTTATTTTCTACACTCAATTAAGTATTATTTTATGATTAAATTTGTATCTTGCACATTTAATATACAGAAAAATAACATTTATAACAATTAATTATAAATATAGATTTATTAAATTAGAAGTTTTATTAATTATTATTAACACAATAATTAGACCTTGACAAAAATAATTAGCACCGGGAGGGAATTTACCACCAGTAAAAACTAGACAATATAAAAGTTTTTTTACACATATCGCATAATGCTTCTGAATTATTGATAAAAATTGCTTCAGTGATATTTTTTTTTGTCTGTATTCTGGTAATTCTTTAAATAGCACATAAAATAATGGCGAGTTTTAAAAATTTTTTCTCCCTTCAAAACAGCCAAACTCCCCTCCATTTATAAATGTTGGTAGGGAGACTCCCCTCCTTCGAAAAATTGAATTTCAAGCCCTGGTATAATATCTATAGTAGATTCTGGTTAATTGACTTATTGGTTCTACAATGATTTTTTTCATATAAAACAATTGTTCCAATTTATCAGACGCGATATTATTAATGAGTTCTTTTTAAATTTGTTCTTGACATTTTATTTAATTTTAATTTAAAAAACCTTTCAAATAACTGGAATCTATTGTATTTTACTATTGCAATAAAAATGTACTTTTTCGCTTAGCCATGCACATCAGTGTTATGTAACATCTATATATATGTGTATATATATATATATATATATAATAACACATATGTTTATATATACATAGGAGAAACATGGGAGGTTTGACCCACTTTTTACAAAAATATTTTTCTATTTTTTTTTTTAAACAAATTTAATAAAATTTTCTAACAAAAGTTTTTTTTTATAATGTTGGTATTACTTTACACTATTTTTTTCTATTTAAATTATAAACTATTTTTTTGATTAATGATTTTTCAAGAGTCCAATAACCGGGTCAAACCTCCCTACGCAAGGGAGGTTTTATCCACCACAGGAATTGGGTGTTGGGTCAATCCATGTCAATTCAACCACACCGATACACCCATGAACACCGATTTTGATGAAACTTGGTGTATTCAATAAACATGATATCAAATAACCCTTTAATTTTTTTTATCTCTACAAGCAATACTTTTTTATTTAGAGTCGTTCAATTTTTTTTCAAATTCACACTTTTGCATGTATCTAAAAAGTGCTAAAGAAGCTGCACTTGATTGCAAAAAAATTATTTTGGGCTGACAAATCTTTTAAATATTTTCAAAATTTACTCACTTACCAACAAAAGTATGATAAACACAGAAAAAAATACTAGAGAGCTGAAAATATTTATTTTAGACTCTTAAATAATAATTTATTATTAATCTAATTTTTTTAAAGCAAAAACATGATTTTCTAAAAATGCAATATCAAAACCTTAGTACTTTTTTTTTTTTTTTTAAAGTGAGCCTAAATATATGTTCTAACATATTCTGGAATAAAATTGCTGTTTTTTTTAATTCCTTCTGAAGAAAAAAAAAAGAAAAAAAAGAAAAAAAATTACCATTGCTATAAAAGAAAATCGAAACCATCATAAAAATAATTTTAATATCACATTTCTGCTAATTTATTTGTTATTATATTGTGTAACTTAACTAAAAATATTACTGTGTGTTGTATAAATGTGTTGCTTGATTACTTAAATGATACTTTTATAATAATTTTTTGATGAATCAGGAAATAAAAACTTCATTCACAAAACACTAAATATGCTCTGTATTTATTTTTCTTTATCATTTGTTTTTATGAATGACAAAAATGTAATTTTAAAAACAAATATAGATAAATTATTCAGGTATTATTTGATTAATTCTCAAATGTTATATATGAATCTTTAGAACACATTAGTATATTTGGCAATCTATATTAATAAAATAACAAATCGCTCTGTGTGTGTGCGTGTGTGTCTGCGATAGTTAGCGAAAACTACGGTATGTACGAGGCTCAAAATTTTTCTGAGAGTAGCCCAATATCTTTCCTGATGCACCTGATGCTCAGAATTTCAAAATTCTATTTATTAACTGAGTAATTAATTAAATTCCAAGCCTCACTCTCATAAAAAATCGCTTTTTTTTTTAGCTTTTTTCCTTTTTATTCTCTTATGGTTGGTTGATTGCTTAAAATTTTCGCAGAAATAATTTTAAAAACTGAGACTGACCTTTAAAATTCATAGACTGGCAAACTGTCAGTTTAAATGAGGATTTTTTTTTTATTTTTTATCACAGCTGCTGTACGCCATGGAGGAAAAAGATAGGTGGTGGCGAAGTAAGCTGAAAAAAAGAAAGGTTTGCAAGAGGAAACCATTTATCGCTGAAATTTTAATGTCTCAAAATAAAGCACGAGGAAGGTATTTTGTATTAATAAGACAGATTGGAAGAAATTAATTACAGCTGAAGCATATTTTACGAAGAAATCGTAATTTTTTTAAATGTTTTTTTTTCTATTATATTATTTATTAAAATAAATGTTTGTTTTTAAAATAATTGAAATTGAAAAATTAAAAATAAGTAAATGTCAAAACAAAATAAAATAAAAATATTGAAAGCATATGATTTGAAGTAAAAAATTGTATTACTAAAAGTTTTCTCTTTTTTTTTTTCAGAAATTTTTTATATTTTATAACGTAGATGAAAAATGTTTGATTTAACAACATATTTATAATTCCATGTCAATATATAAAATATAGTGATGAAAAGATTCTTTTAAAATCATGCATGAACACTTAAATAATAATATTAATCTAAAATCTAGATTTCAGAGTGCAGACGATTTTAAGACATTAACGAAAGAATGTTGATTTTTCAAGCAAAGTCTTAATGATGCTTCTATATTGATATTTCAAAGGTCATATGATAAAAATAATCAAATAATTCTTGCCTATGATTGATCTAATTGTATCTTTCATGCATTCTGATCGTGTATTACAGGCAATAATGGCACAAAATGTTATTTTTTAAACGAAATTTTAGTCATCTATTCAATAACAGTTTAAAAGGTAAAAAACAAAAACAAAGAAATACTGGTTTAAACCAGTTTGAATTGATCGGAGTTTCAAAGCACATGGTTTTGTTGGTGCTTATTTGGACTTAATGTCGCGGATTTTAGAGTTACATTTTTTGCATCGCCCCAAGACATTATACTGCCACTCTATTAATTTCTTTTTACTATATGGTTGTACGCATATTTTTGGCATTTCGAACATTAGATTGTATGAGTCATTAGCAGTGTTGCAGTAAAAAACATTACACAACACTTTTCTATGAGTTTATTTTTTTAATCATTGATTAAATTTAAATGTGTTCTATTCAATTTAAAATTGTAATATGGCTTTAATTTGTTTTTAAAACAAAAATAAAATAGCTGTTTCGCGTACAATTGTTTGTATCCGCAAACGATTCATTCACCATAATAAATTATCAAATAGCTAAGTAAATTATCTATCAGAAATAGCCATAAAAAGAATAATAGCAAAACTGATTATAACCTTAATGTTTAGACTAATTTAAACATAACCCGATTCCAACTAGAAAAAAAACAGACCACACTCCGATCCCTGATACACAAAATTTCCGTGAGTATAAACCCGACCCTGCCCTAAAAATTCTGTTTGGGAAAAACTATGGATTTGATAACTGACCCGGACCAAATCTGAATCCCGCAAAAATGTTCAAGTGAAGCATAACCCGATTCAAACAAGGAAAAATAATTTTCGTGGGCATGAAATCTGACCCGAACCTAAATATTTTCTTTAAAAAAACCCGAAATATGACTCGAACGAAATCTGAAACTGATAAAAATATTCCAGAGAACTATAACCCGATCCCAGCAAGACCAAAATACTTTCCATGGTCATAAACCCGACTCAAACTTAAAAAACCAAACCACATCTAAATCTGACCAACGTATCCGAAAGAACCATAACCAGATTCGAGTAAGACAAAATAATTTCCGTGGACATGAACCCGATACGAACCTAAAATTCCCATTAAAAAAAACCTGAAATTTGAATCGAACCAAATCTGAATCTGACAAAACTATTTCAAACAAACGCAATCGGATCCAAACATGACAAAATATTTCCATCGACATGAACACAATCCGAACCCAAAAAATTTCTTTGAAAAAATCGCGAACTGAACGAAATCTGAACTTGGCAGAAATATTCCAGTGAAGCATGTCCTTATTCGAACAAGACAGAATTATTTCCGTGAACATGCAAGAAGACCCGAACTCAACAGTTATATTTGAAGAAAAAACTCGAAATCTGAATTGAACCAAATCTGGACCTGACAAAAATATTCCAAAGAACTATAACCCAATTCAAGCAAGACGAAAAAATTTCTATGCATAAACCCAACTTGTTGGGCATAAACCCAACTTGAACCTAAAAAATTCGGTTTGAAAAAAACTGAAATTTGACCCAAACACATCTAAACTCGACGAAAATATTCGAAAGAATCATAACTGGATTCGAGTATGACAAAATAATTTCCATGGACATGAACGAGATCTGACCTAAAAATTCTATTTGAAAAAATACCTGAAATTTGAATTGAACCAAATCAGAGCCTGATAAAAAATATTCCAAAGAATCGTAACCGGATCTGAATAAGACAAAAAATTTCCATTCACCTGAACCGAATCTGAACCTAAAAAAATTCTTTGAAAAAATCACGAAATCTGAACTGAACCAAATCTGAACTTGAAAAAAAAAATATTCCAGTGAAGCATGTTCTTATTCGAACAAGGCAGCATAATTTCTGTGAACACGCAAGAAAACCCGAACCGAAAAATTCCATTTGAAGAAAAAGCCGAAATCTGAATTGAAACAAATCTGTTCCCGACAAAAATATTCCAAAGAACCATAATTGTATCCGAGCAAGGCAAAATAATTTCCATGGACATGAATACGACCCGAACATTGTAACTCAATATCAAAAAATACCTAAAATCTGAACCCGACAAAAATGTTCTAATGAATCATAACCAGATCCGAACAAGACAAAATAATTTCCATGGACATGAAACCAATATATGGTTTGGTAACATTTAGGTTGTAATTACATTACGGTAAGTCTTTGATTATATTTAATATCCCGTTAGGTTACGATTAAGTTAAAGTTAAATCGCATTTGTTTTATGGTTAGAATAAGGATATGTTACAATAAAGTGAAGCCTAGGTTACATTTATGTTATATTTAATTTACGGTAAGGTACTGTTAAGTCAAAGTTAGGTTACAGGCAGGTTATGGTTACGGTAAAAAAGTTTACGGTTAGGAATTTATCCATAGAGTGGACATTATGCATGATTTGATTAAAAATAACACTTACTTTTGTTAAATGGCTCTGAAATTATAATACTACACACCAACACTTTAGCTACGAGCGAGTATCGATTTCATTCATGGTATAGTCGGATTTAAGAGTGATATAATTAGTTTGAAATTCAAAATATTTCACTTGGGATTTCTATGTGAAAAAAAAATAATAATTAGTTACGTGACTTAACAGTGATTTTTGATAAATATCAACATTTTAACACGAAAATCACGCAGTCGTTGGATGCATATTCCCTCCCACATTTCTTATGGCTCATTTTGAGTATTTTTAGAGCTTAACATTAGCTGTTTTTTAAACCGATTTTTCACACAGTCAGTGGCCACGTATTTCAGACAATGCATTTCTGCATGTTTCGAGTTAATGATAAAATCATACAAATTTCAAGTTCGTTTAATATTGTTAATACGGACCTGGGCAACGCCGGGCGGGTCAGCTAGTTGCTTATAAAATTAGAGTTTTAACTAAGAATAGCTCCTATCAAATTAAGAAAATTCAAGCAAATTTAAAGAATTTAAAAAATGTTTTTGAGCAAATTACTTAATTAAATATTAAATAATAAAATCATTGTTGGATTAATTTAATATCTTCTGATACATAAAATAAATTCCCAATATTTTTGTACAAGAAAATTAAGCTTATTTATCTTCGATCCCCCCCAGTTGTTTGCTGTTTGGGTTAACTAGACCAAGCAGCTGATGCAATCCTTTTAATGATTGCATCAAAGAAGCAAAATTAAAAAAAGATGGTGATGCAATACTTTGAATTATTGCAAACATTCAAAGTATTGCATCATCAGCTTTTTAAGTTTAAGTTTGTCTTGCTTGTTTTACTCTGTTCTTATTGGTGGATAAGCCTTAAGTAGGAATATATCTCATTCTGTCCTCTCACAAATTCTTTGCATGTAGAGTGTATTTGAAAAAGTCTTTTTAATCTTTTGTTCAGCTAGTGTTTAAATAATTACATGCAATTCTCCTTTAAAATTCTTCACTGTAATAACTATTTTTTGTTTTCTGTATTATTTTATTTTGCTTTAAAATTCTTCACTTTATTGACTTTTTATGAAATGGAGAGTACTGCATGTGATGTAGGGAAAATAACTTCAACAGAATGCCACAAGACTAGTTACATAAAAAAGAAGGGGATTGTAAATATATCAAGTAATATCTCTGAAGAAGACAAAATACTTCTAAAATTAAGAACAGAAGCAGCTGAAGATTTGCATACTATTTGTTTTCATTACAGAAGTTTATATTTGAAAAAATTTGAATTGCTTCACAGGAAATGTTGTGATCCTCTAAGAAAACACAAAAAGCCTGTGAGGAATACGTTACGTGTTGTAAATGTTCACCAACAAAGTTCAAAAAGTTCAAAAATGAACTCCAGAACAAAGAATGTCTGTACAGCACTTCAGATACAAATTCTGACAGTTCTAATAAAGTTGAATACATGGATGTATCTCCCATTGTGAGTAGTAGCAAAGAAGATAATATACAACAACTAAATACATCTTTTTCAGGGATAGATTGTTCACCATTAAAACTGCATGCTCTTGCAAAAAAAAGTGTCTCATATGGTAAAATGAAATTACGTTCATTTGAAAGAAAGGCTAAAAGCAAAATTGAAAAAATTCTTGATGTCAAAATTCCAGAAAAAGATTCAACAGCTCAAGATTTTGTTTCACAGAAGGCAGAAGTCATGGATAAATTAGTGAATATCATAAACGACAAAATAAGAATTGAAAAATCAAATAAAAAGCAAATTCAATTGTTAACGATTCCAGCATCATTATCGTGGACACGAAAAAAAATGAAAGATACATTTAACGCATCAGATTATGTAGTTCGTAAAGTTCAGAAACTTGTCAAAAACAAAGGAATATTGGTTGAACCAGAACCCAGAAGAGGAAAACAATTGAGGCCTGATGTCCTTGACATGATAAAAAACTTTTATAGAAATGATGATAATTCCAGAATTATGCCAGGAATAAAAGACGTGAGCTTAGGAGGGAAAGTACACATTAGAAAACGATTAATTTTGGGGAATTTGCATGAATTATATAACAATTTCAAGCAAGAGTTTCCAAATGCTAAGGTAGGTTTTTCCAAATTTTGTAGTCTGTGCCCAAAATAGTGTATTCTTCCTGGTGCCAGTGGCACACACTCAGTGTGTGTCTGTACAATTCATCAAAACGTTATACTACTACTTCATGCAGCACATACTGAAAAGAATTACAAAGATCTTATTAACCTTTTAAACGCCGCACTATGATCGAAAGGTAACGCAAATTATTTATTGGTAAAAATCCCATTAAAACTCAAACATAAGCACTATGAGTAATTTTTTTTCTCGAAAAAAATTTTTTGTGTATGATTTATAGCATGTTCCACAAATGGAACATTGGCGGGAAACAGTTTTTTCACATGTTTTTATAAAGTATGATCAACAACATTTAAATTAAAATCTCTATTTCTGTGCACATTTTTTTCATGATTATAGATAATGTATAGGCATTTTTCAGTAATAACGCAATTTAAGTAGGTAAATAGCCGGGCTTCGCCCATAGAGCCTTCATTTTACTTGCGATTTCAGCAACTATTCCAGCAAAAATGCTCAAGACCCCACAAAGCTTTTAGAAAAAAAACTTTCCCACTTGCTTAAATAATATATTATATTGATGATGGGCAGTACTCACTGTAGGAAAGCATCTTTACAATTATTTATCAAAATTAAAAAAAGAAATATATACAAAAAATGTAATGGAATATAATAATAATAATAATGTCTGTAATACAATTTACTGCAAAATAATCAAATAAATTAAAATCTAAAAAAAATACAAAAGAGAAAAAAAAATTACCAAAAATTAAATATATATATATATATATAGATAGATAGATAGATAGATTGTCCTTAATTTTTGTGTCCTACATTTGATCTATTATCCATGATAGTTAGAGAAGCATTTCCATGTAGTCTTTTTTTCACATTCAAAACATTTTTTTTTGTGTTCTTCTAGCATACAACACATTTTCTTTGTGTTGATGGTACAGATAATGTAATTAACAAATGTCAATGAATTCCTCTTCAGAATCATCTGCTAATTCATAAAAATATTCTAGTGCCTCTTCTATTGTTCAAAATGGATTGAAAGAGACATCTGGTCTGTATGAGGTATTCTAAATGAAAGAAATCGCAGACTAAAGTAAAATCAGATGACTTCCTTCTCACGCTTTTTTCCAAAGTCACTTTTTACATTATAGCTTATTTGAGTCATAAACAATGTCTAACTATCAACAAACAAACATGTTTTCCCTGTCAGTTATGAGTAATCCACTTCAGATGGGAGAACGAGTGTGGAAGAGAGAGAAGAGGGGAGGGGGAGGGGGAGGGTAAGGGACAGGGTATAGAGAGGGGGGGAAATAAAGTATATCAATATCATAACTATCTTTTGTCGACACTTACTAAACCACCTCGTATCCAGAAACTTTTTATCAAAACTTATATGCATTGCAACCAAAAGACTTTATCATGTTAAAAAATATACCTTTACACGCCAATGTTCCATTTATGGAACATGCACATTTCTTATCTAAAATAAACAATAAAAATAAATCTTTTTTTTAATAACTTGTGTTCTACTAATAAAATGATTACTTTTACTTGATCTCACTTAGTTATAAAAATATTTGTTAAATTTTGAATTTTCTATGAATTTTTGAATTTTGCCCAACAAAAAGTCTAAAAAAAGTCCTAATTTACGATTTTTTCCCTAAGACATGATTTATTTTATCAACGTAAAATCAACGCCAAAAAATCAAGTCATACTTTCTTTTCAAATACTAATTTTTACAGGGCAATAGGAATAAAAATGAATTTTTTGCAGAATTTTGAAGTTGATGTTCCATTTATGGAACATTGGCGTGTAAAAGGTTAAGCTTGTATGTGAAGAACCACAAACTTCCTTAGACACTGCAGTGAATGTCCAGCTAAAGAAAATTATATATAATTTTCTATATGCCTATTTACACTGCCTATTACACTCATGTTTTGAAGAAACTGAAGAATGTGACACAATTGAATTTTATCAGTGGGTTTCAACTGATAGAACGCAAATGAATAAATATGTATGCACAATCGATGAGTTCATTGAAAACTTAGTGGGCAAAATAGAGAAGCTCATTCCTCATTCAATCATCGCTAAATCACAGTCAACCTTTATAAAAACTCTTAAAAACAGTGTACCTTTCAATTTAGTTGTAGTTTTAATGGACTTTAGTGAAAATTATTCATTTATCATCCAGAATGAGGCCCATGCATATCACTGGACATCTGAAGCATGCACTGTTCACCCTGTTGTTATTTATTGTTGTAAATCTAACCAAGAAATAATTACATCTTCCCATTGTATTATATCAGATGACCTGAAACATGATGCTAACATGATTTATAAAATTCAAGAGACAATAGTAATTTATCTTAAAGAAAATTATCCCCACGTAGGAGAACTACATTATTTTAGTGATGGCTGTGCTGCACAATATAAAAACAGATATAACTTAATGAAATTGTGTTTGCACTAAAGGTTAAAATTCACGGTCGCCACCGGCCACAGGGCGACTAAATGTAAAGAATTGGCGACTTAATGTTATGCATCTGAACACCAAAATGGCGATCAATCATTTTCGAAAATTAAAAAAAACGGTCATAAATCCGAAAGTTAGGACTTAAATATATCGCGAATTCCTAAAAATGGTCGCCGAAAATAACCAATTTCGCCAATCGTTTAACAATCGCTAATATCGTCAAAGGATCGCGGGAAAACGCGAATTTAATCAAAAGATTTTGACAAATTTTGGCAAAAAAAATCGCGGGAAAAAAAGTAAATTTCGACAAAAAATGATAAAAATACGGCAAATTTCATCAAAATATCGATGAAAAAACGGCAAATTTTATCAAAATATCGATAAAAATACAGCAAATTTTATCAAAATATCGATGAAAATACAACAAATTTCATCAAAATATCGTGAAAATACAGCAAATTTCATCAAAATATCGTGAAAATACGACAAATTTCATCAAAATATCGTGAAGAAACGGCAAACTTCTCCAAAAAAAATCGCTGATCTCGTCAAAAGATAGCGAAAAAAGGCAGATCTCGTCAAAAAATCGCGAAAAAACATTAATCTTTGTCAATCATTGCGAAAAACAGCAAATTTCGTCAAAAGATCGCGAAAAAACAGCAGATCTCTTCAAAAAATTGCGAAAAAACGGCAGATCTCTTCAAAAAATTGCGAAAAAAACAGCAAATTTCGTCCAAAAATCACGAAGAAACGATTAATTTCATCCAAAAATTGTGAAGAAAAGATAAATTTTGTCAAAAAATTGCGAATTTCTTCAAAAGATCCCGAAATCCATTAAAAATCATAACTTTGAACAAAGTTATGATTTTCTATATATATAAAATAATTAACTATTTGATATTCCGATTAGAATTCCATGAAACCAAATTCTATATTTGGGCAAAAAAATGTTAGTGTAGTATAAAATTGTACATATTGACAGGTAGCGAGGTAACTATTTGTTTACACCAATCCAACTATGAAAATGCAGTTTATTTATTATAATAGAAAATGCTATAAAACATTTTAAGGGGACACCAGTACCTTTGAAACCATCTCTTCAATTTTGAATAATACTGTAATACATGCGTATATGTAATATACTGTAATATTCTTTTTCCCTTTATATAAAAAAAAGAAAGAAATTCAGCAAAATCTCAATTTAAATAATTTTTAAAAAATAACTATAAACTTGAATGTTAAATCCTTATATGAAAATATTAAATACACCATGGAGAAAAATTAAATCAAGTCTCCATCTCTATTAACACACACACACAAAAAAAAAAAAAAAAAAAAAAATCCCTTGAAATTTTTTTAAACAAGCAAATTATAAAAAACATGAACAGGGAGAAAAATCAGTTTAAAGTTTTTATTTAATTGAGTCATTGTGCTGGATTTATTAGCATAATTTGCAATACCTCACAATATAAGGCTTGAAAAATAGCGATCCCGGAGAACCCAGAACAGAAATCCTTTCTGGGTACGTATTTTTTTTTCATTCAGGTTCCCGGTCGCCTGAATCAAAATCGCTGTAGATCAAACAAATCGACAATAGCTGCAACGGCAATTTTGTCAAAGAATCGCCAATAGTAATTTGTGGCCACTAAGTTGACAATAGTGGCTACTAAACATTCAGCCTCTACTGGCCACTGGCTACTAATACAAATGTTGAATTTTAACCGTTAGTTTGCACAAGGAAGATTTCAATTTGAAAGCACAGTGGTCTTTTTCGGCAATGAGTCATGGGAAATCCAAATGCGATGGTGTTGGAGGAACTGCAAAACGGATTGCTCATAAAGAAAGCCTTCAAGGACCACTAGAAGGACTGATAACAATGCCAGTTGCATTTTTTGACTTTTGCCAGTCTCGTATCAGAAACATTAATTTTCACTTTTTAAGTAGAGAGCAAGTAAACACAACTCGCCAATCACTCCAAAATCATTTTAAAGATGTACTTGGACTTCCAGGTACTAGAAGTTTTCACAATTTTAAACCTGTTTATTCTTTGGGTACCATTGAGTGTAGAAGAACAGTTTAGATGAAGAACCTTCTCTTGTATTTAACCTAAAAAAAATCTTTACCTTCATTAGTATTATTAGAGGAACTATACCCTGCATGTTATATTGCATGTAAGTATGATCATTTGTGGTATTTTGGTATGGTGTCTTCTGTGGAAAAAGATCATGGAGATGCCATAGTAAAATTTTTACATCCCAATGGACCATCCCCTTCTTTCTTTTGGTCTTGAAGATTCTTGTTCAGTGCCAATTCCACATGTGCTTGCAATAGTTGATCCACCCCAAACTACTAGTGGAAAGACATATCACTTCGCAAAAAAAACTGTATGGAAGTTGTGGAAAAAAAAAGGGTGCGATTAGAACTCATGTTGAGAAAAAAAAAGTTGTCAATATATGTCTTATTTTCTGCATTTTCCTATTCTGTTTATATTCAGATGCAAGCAAACTTACAAAGTAAAGTGTTTAAATTTTTCATTGTTGAATTATTTTACAATAACATTAAAACTGTATTGTATACCAGAAAGAATAATATTAATAATTAACAAAGCTCAAGTTTCAACGTACTTGACACTTATGTTGACAATTAAAGTTGTGTTGTATTTTTCATGTCTCATTATATTATTTGATTATCGTACACATCCCTGTCCACTGACACCAAAAGAAACTTATTTTTGGCCTCCTCCTCATATGTATATTTATCAAAAAGGCACATAAAAATTTCTTAAGCACTATGTAAATGCATTAATGTCCTTGATAATTATGTAAAAAAATAAAGTAAACCTACTTTATATTTCCATACTCTATTATATGTCTTGACTATAAAAATACTGTCCATATCAAGCTAGGGAAAAATATTTTTCAATTTCCCCTCATAAAATGGCAATGTTATTTAAAATATGGAATTTTTAAATTTTTATTCTTGCCTATGAATTTGTTTATTTCTGAAAATTATTTAATTATTTTATTTTTAGGTTAAAGGCACATGCCGGATTTATGAACGAAATGTAAGTAGAACGTAGAAAAATACATTCCTATTTATTATCTTTAATTTTAAAAACTCTGCTAACGCAGTTAGATACATGTCTCTGGATTTGGCTGAATAGATTTTTGTTTAAAAATACAAAATCATTCAATACTGATTTTGAGTATATTTAAGGTTATTATTATGGGCCCATATATGAAAGTTGATGAAAAGATATTTTACTGTCAAAAACAGTTATACTAATTCTAAACATAAGATCCTGATATTAATAATGGTATAATTTTCTTAAATATTTTGTTAAGTATTAGAAAAGAGGAAGTTAAAATATCACATTTTAATTTTATGTAGCACTTTTAAATTGATTTTGTTGGGAAGAACAGGGGTTTATATATATAAACATGTGAATAAAATAAATTTTGTCATCTGAGGAATTCAAATTAGTATTATTTTTTTACTTTTCGTTAGTTACATAAAATTACAATTTCTCTATAAACAAATAAGTATGTGTGTGTGTACACAGATGTGTTTTTTATTTATATTTAAAGAGCCTTGTAAAGTATCAAACGCACAGAGTACCAAAAAGGAAAAGTTAGAGCTGAAATGCTCTGTCAGTTGTACCATCTAGTTGCTCAGAAATGTGTATAAATTTTATCAGACTAAATTAATGTGTCAAAATTGGGTGATGTTGGGGCTTGTTTTTTAAGCCCTCTCCCCTCTGCATATTGCACTTTATCCTTGTCATATGTTTATCTTCTGACTATATTCCATTAATGCACAAAGGATTATGGCATCTCCAACCTTGGGTCCTTTCCTTGTAAGTTATCATCTTGAAGTCCAAGACATGTTTACTACCTTTTATAAAGGTAAACTTAAAACTTTTGAACTTGATGCTATAAAATACAAACATTGATACAAGCCATTAAACCATTTCTTACTGCAGGGATCACTCTAGAGGTTTAGAAGGGTGGCCAGCCCTTGTGCCTTTTTCCGAAAAAATGCCGCCCTCCTTGCTTCTTTTCTTGGCAGAAGCCTGCTCCTCTTTTTATTTCAGGATTCTTTCCTGCCTTGTTTGTATTACACTTCAAAAAATTCTTATCTATCCTTTCTTTTTTAATGCTTTTATACTACATCCAAAGTAATTCTCCCCCCTTTTCCTCCCATTCTCTTTGTTCTCTTGTCTCTTGTGCTATGTCACTAACCTTAAGCAATTCATTCTTTCCTTTGAACTAAACTTAAGAACATTGACACATTTCACCAGTTCTTGTGAAATAGTATTATGACCATTTGTTCTGACATTTGACTGAGTGATACCTTTTATGCCAAGTCTTCAAAAAACCCAGAAACATCATTTGTAGTTTTATTTTGTACTCAAATCAATCTGTTTTGCTAAAAAAGAAAGATGTTGCTTAGGGAATAAGTTTTAAAAAGAAAGTACAGAGATCGTAGGAAAAAGAAAATGAACATGAATATATATTAAATAAGGAAAGAAATGTGCTAAAATAACTGATTATTTGATGGGGAAAATTGATAATGTAAGTTTCATATAAGATTATAAGATTTATAATTGTTTTTATAAGTTAATTTTATTTTTGTATGCCCATAAATTAGCCATTTTGTTTATATATGTTATTTTATTATTATTACTTAGGATGGTTATTCTATCTATGGAGAAGATGCTTTGCTGGTTAATCAACAAGTTCTTAAAGCTTCAAGGCTAAAACAAGCTCAAGCTAGTATGTTTTAGATTTGTATTAGGAAATATAGTATTACTTCTTTATTCCTTTAACCAGTTTTGCCGAATTATATAAATCGCCAAACTACTTGCCAAATCATATTAATTGAGATATTTTTCATTTTGAAATAACGAATGAACAAATAAATTTACATGATGTTAATAAAAATACAATTAAAACTCCGAAATAAAAATCACTTGATGATATTACAAATATGTGAAACAAGTTTAATGTCTTGTGAACACGATATTTATGAACAGCCAGTATTGTCATTTAATCTTCAAGTTTTAGTGATAGTTGTTTGATAGACGGAATAATCAAGTACTACTGAAAATTTTTATTATAACACCTATTTTTTTTTTTTTTTTTAAATGAAAAAATTCATTGTTTTTATTTTGTATTGCAAAAAAGTAACTATTTTTTATGAATGACTTTAAAAATCATATTGTATTTTTTTAGGTGGTGAAACTTTAAACTATGTGAATATAAATAAAAGCAATTTTGTGATTGCCTTAAAGTATTTACTGTTTGTTCGTCAGTACAAAATAGAGATTTTGAAAAATACAGGAACTGTCAGATCACCTCAGTGGACTGTTTGTTACAAGGTAATTTACTATTTTATTTGTTCATTTAGTAAGATTGAAGCTTTTTAGTGATGTGTTGTTTTGATCACCCCCCCCCCCCTCTCCACATTAATCTATTCCAATTTATGAATTCATGAACATTTCACATTCTAAAGCATTTTTTGTCAATTTTTTAAACTACATTAGAAGATTTACACAATCATTTAATAAATTTTAGAAGGATTATGCCAATTAAAATTAATTAAATTTGAATTTATAAGGATTTTGTGAAATATTTATAATTCCATTCAGATTGTTCTTTTAAAATCTTTTATTTAGTTTTCTGTAGAATTAGAAAATGTACAAATATAATGTCCTTACAATAGAAATATAGAAATATTTATGAACTGAAACCTCCCTTCCCCCTATCTTTCAACATTAAGAAAGGTAAAAAGGTGGAACAGCAAAAGTAATTTTCCTTTTAAAGATATTTTTGTTTTGTGCAACTGATACTAATTCTTTAAAAATTGATCTATAAGAGATTACCACTCATATACATAATATAAAACAACTAGGAATTGATTTTTATTTCTCTTTTACAAGAAAGATGTTACAAAAATTTAAGGTTATAAAAAAGCAAAAAATTGATGAAAAAAGCAGAAAAAAAGAGGATTTTATAAAAGATAAAAGTAACAAAAAGAAAAAAAAAAAAATTGCAGACTGCAATAGGTTTTCATTCCTGGGAGAATAATCTAATTTATGTACCTGCAATATTTTTAAGAACTTTACATCATTTACAAAAGTCAAAGATCCAAAGATTTTTCCACTCCTTTAACTAATTTTTAATAATCTAGTATTGTATTACTATTAATCAATGTATTAAGTTAATTTTATAACAAATTATTTTAATGATACTTTAAAATACGGCCAGGACATAAACTGTTAATGGCTAGTTTGTATAGATTTTTAAAACCACTATAAATTGATTTATTTCTTAGATTTTTGCTTCTTACTACTATAGGCAATAAAATTATATTTTGTCTTTTTAAACTTACAAGTTCAAGTATAATAAAAATATATTATTCCTATTATGTAATACGTAATGTCCACTTATTAATAAAACACTATTCGCTGTATGTGTGTTGGGCAAGTTTCTTATGAGTATATTAACAATGTGTGATATTACAATGCATAATATTGCATAAAATTTCACTCTTACTGTATATAAAGTTAAAGAAAAACGCTAGATTCAAGGAATGTAAAAATCTTTGGATTTTAGATTTTTAAAGATGATATAGTAAGTTCTTAAAAATATTGCATGTAAATAAATTAGGTTGTTCATCCAGAAAAAAAAATCTATTGTAGTCTGCAATTTTTTTTTCATTGCGTTTATCTTTTATAAAATCCTCTTTTTCTACTTTTTTCATCAATTTTTTGCTGTTTTTTAAGTCTTAAATTTTTGTAGTATTTTTCATTAGTGAAATAGAATCAGTGACAGAAAAGGATGTCAACTTTACCAATTTTGAAAAATTTTAGACTTTTTGGTCTAATTTCTGCTTGTATGTTTTACAACATATTTTTTTAATTTGTTAAAATTATTTTTTTTAAACATCTTGCTGAAAGCTGTATCATGTCTTGCTGTGTTTAATTCTATTCTATCTATTGCATTTGATGTTTGTATTTCTGTTATACATACCTCACTAAAATTTTAAGACCAAAAAATAAGACAGTGCAATATTCAAAATCTGCCAGTTTTATTGCATATTTTTCTTATTTTTAATTATTTTTGCAGTGTGAAATGGATAGCAAAATTCATAGCTAAATTTTTAACTGTGCCCTCACTGTGTGATCAGGGATGGGAAAATACATCATTTTGCTCCCCAGTGGCGAGTGGATTTTCTGGTAAAGAGAGTGCATTTTTAGTTTTAAAAAACTGTAGGCAATAGAGACATTATAAGATACACTTTTTTAATCTACATATTTTAACTTTCCAAATTATTACAGTATAAATATGGTACTAAGTTCTATTTTATATTAAGCTTACCTCAGTTGTATATATTTCTTAATATTATAGAAAAAAAGAATTAAGAAAATGCTTTGTAGTAATAGTAATTTCATCTGTAATTGCATGCGATTTTGTCAACTATTTTCAACTCTGTGTGTTGCATCTTGCAGGCTGGTGAAATAAATCCTTGGCTGGTAAGATTATTGAAAAATTCCCTGTCCCTGATCATTAAAATATGAAGACAAAGAATTTAGGTTTTAAATAACATTAAATTAAAACTGTTTTTAGATTTTTTTTGAAATACATTAAATGCTCTTATTGTGAAACCGTTTAAAATTTGTAATAAACATAAAAATAAATTTAACAAACATGTTTCTGTAGCAAGAGCTTTTACAACTAGAAGGGGAAGAACTTTTCTCCATATTGAGTAAGAAACAATCACCATTTTCTCATGCATGAATGCAATTAAAATAACATATATTTATTAAAATGTAAAGCAATTTTTTGCATGTTTCAAATAAATTTATGAAAACATTTAAATATTTTCTGAACATAAATATGTTAGCAAGTTATATTAGTATTTAAAAATCACTATCTTTTAACATTTAATGTCTAAATAAAAATTTGTCTTGAATATATTAAAAAATATGAATTGAAAATAGTCATGGAAATAAAAACAAGTTTGCTTATTTCACTTTTTGTCGGTGAAAAGCAGAAGAAACAACCCCAATGTAGCATTTTGTAGCATTTTCTATATTTTATTCACATATGCTTTTATATGTTTACATGTTAGTTTTTTAAGTTCTTGTAATTGTAATAAACTGATACATAGCATCTAAACAAGGGATACCTGAATATCGATTTTGGCAAAATACAAAATATTTGGCCCACAGATGAACTGAATACCAAATATTCGGCTAGCCAAATAGAGCAGTTTGGTCAAATATTGAATACTTTTTATATTTCAAAGTTTAAAGATATTAAAATGTTACTTTTTAAAAGAATTTTTAGTAATATTCAATAAAAGAAATTTACACATAGCAAAAAACATAAACAAAAGCTTTTTATAAGTAAACTAGCGCACCCGACAGACGTTGCCCTGTCACCGACAGACATTATCCTTCTAGGCACTGACTCCAGAAAATCAAATAAATGTACGTAAATATGGTAATACGCAGAATAAACACTACACTCTTAATTTAATTTCTTATTACAATTACGTAAGGAAATTATTTTTTACTCTTCATTAGTTTTTGAAGTCTGTTCAATTTTTGATAGAAAAGTTTATTTTTCTCTTTTTAGTTAAAAGTTAACGATTGTCTGAAGTCGGTTATTCAAAATTATAATACAGAAAATATTATTGTAAAGCATACACGTTTGTCAGCAGTGGGGTTCGAACACGCGATCTCTTTCTTCAAGAAGCTGAGCTTAAATCTGGCGTCTTAGACCGCTCCGACATTCCGTCCGCACTCCATTCATCTAACTTATTCAAAACATTCAACTAGCGAAAAATCACTAACTATTAGTTTTTGCCTAATTACAAAAAAAGTACTACTGGACTTAAACAAATTTGCTTAGTACCGTTCGATTCAGCATGAAAAAATACACTAAAATATGTTATCAGATGAAAAATAAATACAAAAGCCGATTTTTAAGGAATTTTTTAAAAGTTCGTTCTTTTTTCTACTCATCGTATGGGTGGAATTTTCGAAAATCCATTTTTAGCGGCACTCGATGTTATAAGAAGTATTTTTACCCCAATTTTCAAGATTTTTGGTATGGTAGATTTTTTTGTGCTATGATTAATACGAAATCCTGACTTTCTTCAATATATATAGCACTTTTAATTAGCGAAAAATCACTAACTATTAGTTATTGCCTAATTACTAAAAAAGTACTGAATCAATTTCGACGAAATGTGAATCTAAACCATTCTCGAATCTACTGGAACGCACACACAAAATTTCATCAAAATCGGTTCAGTCGTTTAGGAGGAGTTCAATTACATACACACGCACAGAAGATTTTTATATATAAAGATGAGCATTGAAAATTTCAAATTTTTGCGCCGAAGACATCGCCAAATTAGGAAAATGTGAATTATCTCAGGAACTACTGGATTTAAACGAATTTGCTTAGTACCATTCGATTCAGAATGAGAGAATGCACTAAAATATGTTATCAGATGAAAAATAACTACAAAAGCCGATTTTTAAGGAATTTTTTAAAAGTTCGTTCTTTTTTCTACTCATCGTAGGGGTGGAATTTTCGAAAATCCATTTTTAGCGGCACTCGATGTTATAAGAAGTATTTTTACCCCAATTTTCAAGATTTTTGGTATGGTAGATTTTTTTGTGCTATGATTAATATGAAATCCTGACTTTAATTTTTATAGCACTTTTAATTAGCGAAAAATCACTAACTATTAGTTATTGCCTAATTACTAAAAAAAAAAAAAAAACCAATTTCGATGAAATGTGAATCTAAACCATTCTCGAATCCACTGGAACACACACACAAAATTTCATTAAAATCGTTCCAGTCGTTTAGGAGTGTTAGGAAATAGCTATTGCCCATTTCCTAGTATCTTATCACTCTATGATAACCTTATACTAAACTGACTTATATTTCCATCTTTACTTAATCCCATATTATAGTTATATTTTTATTTCAATATTTACAAATACTATTTTATTCAATTACAATAGATATCTTCACTTTCAATAAATAAAAATAAATATCTTTTATTTTATTTCTACTTACCGTTAATAAACACTCTTATTAAATATTCATATCTCTTTAATCTTCTACTTCTGTTTTTCAACCGTACTTGTATAAATTACCGGCAGTTGTTTACTATTGCTCACGGCTCTCACTTCAGACATACGGCATTTGATTCACGCGGCGTACTGAGGAATTTTGGCAGTTGACAATAGATGGCGTAAGTGTCTCTATCCTCCTTAATTCTTGCTTCCAAGTGGACATCGCCGATTGGTCTTTCCTGAACTTTCTATTTCGGATGTGACGTTACGTGATCGAACGGAGGCTGCGTAATGACATGCAGTTTATTGTGAGCTGGGTATAAAACGCCGTTGATTTCGATAGTGCGTTGGCTTTGTGCTTCGCTTTTAGTGTTATGCTTTGGAGACCGTGTTTACTTATGCCTAGAAGATTGTGTCGGCGGGAAAATGTTGTTGATATAATGAATAAGTCACTCGTCCTTATTAATTAAAAATATTAATTACCTTTTTTAATTTTAATTTCTTTCAACAAACTGAAGTCGCTATGAAGTAAATGTTAATGTAATAGGAGTGTCATTGTGATGGACTTGGTTTGTCTACGGTAATGGATTCGGCAAGCCTCTTCATCGATGTCAAGCTGATCAAGAGCGGCCATTATTGGTCTTGGGTGTAAAGACAGCTATGACAGATTTCTTTCTGTAAATAAGGATTCACGCGGGTGCTGGAGTACGTGATGCACGTTATTTAAGATGACGGGTTTAATTTTTCTTTTTCTTTCTTTTGACTCCATCTGTTTTGTTATTGATACGTCTCTAGAATATTTTATAGATGTTCCGAATTATCGGTAATATGTTTATTGCTGTTTCCATGATTTCCTGATTATCTCTATCACGAAACTTTGTGTTAATAGGCCATTTCATTTTAAGAGCCGGTTAAGTTTATCGTTGGTTGATGTGAGATAGTGGACAGGTAGTATACATTGGAAATATGTTAATTCTTTCTTGTTGATGAAAGCTTTTTCGAGAGATGAAGGGAAACAATTTGGTTGGAGTTAAAAACATTAAATTAAATTTACATTTAGATTTGTTGTGTGGCTTCTTCTAATGCTGGGTTTATGGTAAAGTACATTTAATTAACATTCATTCATTTAAATATCTAAAGCTAATTAAATTTCAAACTTAAAGTTAATTTAAATATTCTTTTAAATATATTCAATTTATAAAGTAAATGAAATAAATTTATTGTGTAATCTTTAACTAATATAATTTAAACTATTTAATATTTCAATTATATTTTTCATTTGATGTTAATCATTCAAAATATATTTAAAAGTAAATAATAGAAGAAATTGGATTCTGATGCTCCGGTTTACAAGTTTTTATTTTTTGTTTTTATTTTCAAGTAATGAAGTAGTATGTTGATATATAGTTCTTGAGAACTTGTGATATTTATGTAAAGTGGACTTTCTAGTAGAACTTGATAAAACGTTATATTATATCCATACTTGCTTCATCTATTTTTTTATCATTTTTATCTGTTAATAAAATTGTTGGTTTGTTTTTTAAAACTTTGGTCATTCTTTAGAAAACACTTTTACATTTTTACTTTTTCAGATTGAAGCCATATAATTTATTCATTCATTAAATTAATTTAAAAAATAGTTTTTCTAAATTAATGAAGGACCGAGAGTCAGCCTTGTGCTTCCACTTGCTGTGTAAAAATAAGTGTGAACCTCTGCTGTGTAAGATCGTATAAGATAGACCTTAACAGTCTAAACTATCAAGGAGGAGTTCAGTTACATACACACGCACAGATTTTTATATATAAAGATGAGCATTGAAAATTTCAAATTTTTGCGCCGAAGACATCGCCAAATTAGGAAAATGTGAATTATCTCACGAACTACTGGACTTAAACAAATTTGCTTAGCACCGTTCGATTCAGCATGAAAAAATACACTAAAATATGTTATCAGATGAAAAATAACTACAAAAGCCGATTTTTAAGGAATTTTTTAAAAGTTCGTTCTTTTTTCTACTCATCGTAGGGGTGGAATTTTCGAAAATCCATTTTTAGCGGCACTCGATGTTATAAGAAGTATTTTTACCCCAATTTTCAAGATTTTTGGTATGGTAGATTTTTTTGTGCTATGATTAATATGAAATCCTGACTTTCTTTAATTTTTATAGCACTTTTAATTAGCGAAAAATCACTAACTATTAGTTATTGCCTAATTACTAAAAAAGTACTGAATCAATTTCGACGAAATGTGAATCTAAACCATTCTCGAATCTACTGGAACGCGCACACAAAATTTCATCAAAATCGGTCCAGTCGTTTAGGAGGAGTTCAATTACAGACACACGCACAGAAGATTTTTATATATAAAGATTTTATATTAAAAAGAAAAAAAAATCTGCTTTGAGTTATTTAAGAAGGATAATTATTAGAATACATTTAATAAAATGTTGAATTTCATGGTTTCTTCTATGAATTAAAACAAACATTTTAACCCTTTTTGGCATTGAGTAAATTTATTTGAAATAATTAATTTATACCAGAATTTATAAACGAATTTATTGGAAAATATTTTCAGTTTGCTTATTTTCAGTTATGTTGTAAAAGGAAAATTTTATTTAAATAATCTTGATGCCAGTAAAATTAAAATTAAGTGTCCTTTTTAGTGACACCACACAAGAAAGAGTTAAAATCAAAAAGAAAATTGGAAGAAAAACTTCAGTCTACCCAAACACTGGCAGCTTCACAAGAATAACTTTTCTACTTTCTTTGATTTAGCAAAGAAAATTTTAAATGCATCCTAGATCAGTGTCTGGAGTGGGAAATCATTTTCAGTGCTGATAAGCATTCAGGTTGTTCCTAAAATCTTGCAATAAATTTCAGTAGGGATAATGGTCTAGAGAGAGGGGAAGAAGAACCAACATCCCAATCCTTTATTCCATCAAAATTACAAGACATTCAATAAAATATATTGGGTGCAAAACAAGCCAAAACTGAATTTTTATTCACAACTTTATCAATAATGAAGATATTTTAACGAGATTTGTTTCATATTGATTTGATCTCTATTAGATGTGATGATATCATTGAAAATGACTGAATTATTACTGTGTCAGTATTTATACTGTGTCAGTGACACAGTATAAATACCAACAACTGGATTCTGAATAAAGGAATGTCTAGCTGATAGCTCTTTAGCTATGAATGATGGCATTTTCCAGCACTTCTCATCATATTATATTTCACAGAAATCAAAGCAAGTCGGTTGAAAATATAGTTATGACATCTTATTGTCAAAGAAACAAACGAAAATACATGTTTGTGCTTGATAATGAAAAGATGCAATGTAATTATGAATCAATAAGTGAATTACGATTATGATTTCTTGAACAGAAATTGTCTGTCTTCATACCTATTTTCAACTCTAAAAGTTTTTCTATTTTGTTTAGAAGCTCTAATTTGTGAAAAAGCAAGAAACAAATTATTCCAATAAACAAAATTTAAGAACTTGCATTTGTACATCATTAATTTTTATGAAAATCCTAATTAACCATCCACATTATTCATCATTTTAATCCTCCTCATAGTTAATTTTCTTAAGTTATGTTTTACAAGCAGCACATAAATAATCCAAAAGTATTCTATTTTATTTAAATATGATTTTGTTTCTAATTTTTCTAAATATGTTTAAAAGTTGACACTTAAAAGTAGAAATTAGAGGAGTTTTTAAAAATGTGTTTTATGAATCAAAAGTTCCTACAATGTGAACTTTAACAATTACTGTAGTAATTAATAATTGGAACAAACAGATAAACTTGCTATGTTTACTGTATAGTGTACTATATTAAATTTCTTTGTTTATTTTAATCTAGTGGAAAGTCTTCATTTTTTGTGTTTATTGATATTAAATTTCATATTGTAGGCGTCTCCTGGCAATTTAACTGCTATTGAAGATCTCATTTTGGGTGACAATGCAGCCTATGTTCAAGAATCTAGAGGAGTCATGGCTATCAAAATTACTTCTGAAGGACCTCAGTTGGTATGTAGTTTTTAATCTTTTATAAGAATTAATATTTTCACTTTCTTCTATTTTACAAGAGGAAAGTATTGGATTTGTGAAAAATTTTGACTTCCAGTTTTTGATGGATTTATACATTTTAGAAGGTCTGAACACGATTTGTGGTTTTTAGAAAAAGTCTGTCATTCTGTGAGTCTGTATGCAGCAAAAGAGATGTGGATTCTTTATGTTGCAGAATTTTACAAAACTTTAGATTGTTACATCTTGATATAAACTGAAGCTGATCAGCTTTTGGCCAACAGGTGGTACTGCTGTGGCCATTTCACTATTGACCTTAAGTAACATTGCTTACTCCCTCTTTCATGTTATCTTGCATTTGTTTTTAATGTTTTTTAATTTGCATGGAAGATGGAGTTTTATAAACTATGGAACAGATGTCTACAGCCTTTATTAATAATTAATTTGTTCTTTTTACTATCTTGTAAATTTTTTGTATTTTAATTCACTGCATTTTATTTTAAACCAAGTGGAACAAAGAATTCTTGTTGTAAATGATATTTATTGTAAGGTATACATCAATTAATTACAGAAATTTTTAGGTCTAACTTCTGAGCTTATTGAAAATAATTGGGGCCTCGTAGAATCATCATGGTCTAACAGACTGGGAAACACTTATCTAAACTGAAATTATGAATATCTGTTAGGATACATAGTAAATATTTGTTGATAAATAATGGTTCATGAAATTTTCATTTCTTTAGTTACAATATTTCCAATTGTTTACTCTGGTCAAGGAAATTTTTATAATTTTTTTTTTTTTCTTTTCTATTTTAAATATCTGTAATGAATTTTGCTGTCTTTCTGCTGTTATTTAAAACATTACAGTAAAACTCATACCCTTTTTTTCTGAATGCTGTTTGCCACCACAATTTTAAAATAGCAGATAATAATATTCGACTGATTTAATTGTAAAGTTTTTGTCATTAAATAAAGAAAATTATTTTAAAATACTGATATTTCGGTGACTTGCGAGCCACACATTAGGCAACCACTTGCATCCTGAAAAGTTCCAAGCCATCAAAATCTTCTTCGATAATATATATATATTTGTTTGTGTATGTGATCTAAATTTTTTTGTAAGTTTTCTTTATTCCTATTAAATAAAATTTATTTTACTTATTTATTTAATTTTTGTAGATGGTTGGTATTGCATTCTGTGATTCTGTGCTTAGAGAAATTCAAATATGTGAGTTTACTGATAATTCTGAACTAACCAATTTACAGGTAAATAATTTTAGTGTAGCTTTTATTATTGTAAGAAATGTTTTTCTATAGGATATTTACAATTTTGTTAAAAATAAGGTTGGAGATAATCATGTGTTGTCTAAAAAATGCTTACTGTATTTTTATAAAAGGATTTTTTATAAATAATAAAATGATTTCTTATTTTATAAAATGATCAAAATTTCATTTTGATCTTGTCCATTAAGATATTAAAATTACTAAATTTTAATATCTAATTGTAGCAAAGAAACATTTGTTTTAATTTATACAGTATACTCTCGATATCTCGAACTTCGATATCTCGAAAACCTTGATATGTCGAAAAAATATTTTTCCCCTTGGTATTATATATTCATCTAATGTTAATTTTAATTTTTATCTCGAAAGGATTGTACAGAAAACCTTGCTATGTCGAATATTTTTCGAAGTAAAAAGATATTTTTTTCCGGAAAATCGCTGTTTATTTGTGTCCAAGAAAATAGGATTATGTTTCCAAGAATCTCTCACATCCCTCATTATCTCTCTGAGGGATCGAGGCCGATTACGATAAGTCCATCTGGTCACTTGAAAGATAGACAAGGGGAGAAAAACAGGTCGTTCCTTGTCATATGGGTGGCATTTTGGGGGGAAAAGGACGGGTGGGTGAAGATGCATGCGGTCCCGCCAAATCACGTGTCTTCCCAATGATGATTCAACAATCCAATCATTTGTCACTTAGGTTTGTTGCTGTTGCTCTCCTCGTCAGAATTTACTGTATACGGCTTAGTCATTCGCGAAAAACGTTAGTGAATTAGTAAAACGTGTTTGTGAAAGTGAATTACCAGTTCTAACTTCAACAAGTATGAAAAATCATGCTTTAAGCATAGATTATGAAGCACTTTCCAACACTTAATGAAATCTTTAACAAAACTTTGTTATTTAGGGAAATAATAGTGTATAGCCAAATATACCCAAATATGTATTCCAGTACATTAGAACAGACCTGTATTTCATATGTCAGTTCATATAATGGGAAAATTTAGCTTAGCAAGAAAATACTTGAAATTTCTAGTGGCTTGAAATTTCTTTTTCAGCAATTCATACTGTTAGATGGAAACATACCTGAATACTTTTGTTCAGCCCTGTAGTTTACATTGTTCCTTTATTACACGTCAACATTAGGCTAAAATTTATTGTAAACTAAAACACTTTTAAAACAACTGAAATCACATTCTCATAAATCATCATTCATACGCGTCCATGTACCGAATTCTTTGCGTGGCCCTGTATATCCCTTTATCTATATTCTGCAAACATTTCTCAGTAAATTAAATGAAGCTCAGCGTAAAAATGCATAGCTTAAATAATTTACGCTTATATTCAGTAACGTTGGTGAGCTCTTTATGGGTAGCCCTGTATATCAACTATAACATTTATGGGTCATTTTCAAAATAAGTACAATTCTGTGTCTTACTATTCTAAAATTTACAATATTAAAAGTAGATAAAAATTTCAAACCCTTAATTGTTCTTCAATTCTTTTTTTAATAATCAGAATATTAAACCAAGTAATTTATATAAAAATAAATTAAATTGGGCAAAAAATAAAAATGAACTATTGACTTTTCAATGGGAATCATTTTTGTCTCAAACCCAAACTTTGATTTTCAACATGTTATAATTTCTAATTAATAATTGCTATTTTCGTTGATTTCGGCAATTTTATTTTGAGAACAATATAAATTTTGTGTACTTATTACAATTCTGTATGAAAATTGATTTTAATATGGATTAATTAAATTAAATAAGACTGTCTTACGTGTTTTATGTCACTGGTCTAACAACTAATATTGATCAATTTTAAATATTATTCTGATGATAAAAATTGATTGAATTGGCTTTTTCATGTTAGCAACACTGTTTGTAAACAAAATAGTGGAAAAACTAGCTGTCTTCATGTGATCTACTGCTTAAAAAAAGAAAAATATATTCCTAAGTCAGCCGAGTTCTTTTATTATGTGTCACTGGTCTAACAAGTATTCTATTAAACTGATAACAGTTAAATCAATTTAATAAAAAGATTATAATAATACAGCATATAAAGTTGTGTTTAACACCCTAAACCACAATATTACAATTTTTAAATAAGGAATAAGAATTTATTTTTAAAGAAATGTCACTGGTCTAACAGTCACTGGCTTAACAATACATTTGTTATGCTAGTGACAAATCCTGTTATACCAGTGACACAATGCTAAGCAGTGAAACAATTTCATGTAGAAAAATTGTTATTTAAAAGCTATAATAATATTATGATTATTCACAACTTTAATAAAGAATGTCTTTGGATTAATAGAAAAATGTTACCAATCTAATCCAAAATGTCACTGGCCTAACACATGTCATTGGTCTAACTAATGCTTACTTTTAAGTAATTACTGTATTTTTGTTAATGAGCCAATTAAGCTCAGTCATTGCATTATTTGAGTTACAATTTCCATTTTATTAAATATAATAAAATATTTTGAGGAAAAATCATACTTTAAAATTTCGAAAAAAAATTGCTGAAAATGTACCTTATTTTGAAAATGACCCTTATACACACCATATAATGTGCATATATTTAGCGAAATATAAACGCGCATATCATAATGAAAATGCATTTCATCCCTCCATCAGCCATCATCGGACACATATACGGTACTTCGGAAAAAATATACTTTTTGAAATCTTTTGTGTGACCCTGTAAATGCTATGTACTTCATATTATGCAAGACAGTAGCGTATAATTTATATTAAGCTTCAGAGACATATATCAATTTTATTATACATGAAAAAGCTTAATATATTTAAAATATGTAATGGGAAACTTTTGATTCGCCCTGTAGATAAACTAATCATGGTAGAAACTTCATTTTCGATAGGACTTGTGCTAGGGTAAACGTCAATAACGTCCTAAAATTTCATGGCAATCCGAGTATATGAACAATTTTTCCCCATAGGTCGTAATGTAATGGGAAACTTTTGATTCGCCCTATAGATAAACTAATCATGGTAGAAACTTCATTTTCGATAGGACTTGTGCTAGGGTAAACTGCAATAACGTCCTAAAATTTCATGGCAATCGGAGCATATTAACGATTTTTCCCCATAGGCCGTAATGTAATGGGAAACTTTTGATTCTCTCTGTAGATAAACTAATCATGGTAGATACTTCATTTTCAATAGGGTTCGTGCTATGGTAAACCTCAATAACGTCCTAAAATTTCATGGCAATCCGAGTATATTAACGATTTTTCCCCATAGGCCGTAATGTAATGGGAAACTTTTGATTCGCCCTGTAGATAAACTAATCATGGTAGATACTTCATTTTCAATAGGGTTCGTGCTAAGGTAAACATCAATAACGTATAAAAATTTCATAGCAATCTGAGTATATTTACGGGAGTTAGAGCGCGGACAGACGGCCAGACAAACCGAATGCATAAGCACTTTTCATCTTTGTTGGAAAGTGCTAAAAATGGAAAGTTCCGAAGAAAAGAAAGTAGTGAGCGTTAAACGAAAGTTAAACGTGTTAACAATCGAAAAAAAGGTAAAGATTTTAGAGGCTGTAAATAAAGGTGGAAATAAAGAATACTGCCCAGTTAAACTGATGGCATTGAGCTCACAGGCTACAAATACTAATTGTACATTAAAGCCTTATATTTTCAAGGGTTAATTCCGTTCGAAAAAAAATTAAGAAGGGGAAACAGCTCTCCCCTTTCCTCTTTTTTTATACTTAATCATTGAACCTCCTATACTATCAAAGACATGCTTTATCATATAAAAAATCTATATCCAAAATTCAGAGCAAATTAGATAATTCTTAATAAAAACCCATTTAGCATTTATATAATTTAAAAGGAGTTATCCCCTTCTTTTATACTTAACCATTAAACTTCCAAAACGATTCAGAGATTTGAACGAAATTTGAAAATTCTGCTTGAAAAACCTATTTATATAAATTAAGAGGGGGGGGGGAGGCATTAGAACCCCTGTTGCCCCTATTT
>OZ025292.1:120034780-120142999 GCA_964019185.1 Maratus speculifer
AAATGGTTTGATGGGCGTTACTCTTCCAATTTAAGTCTCTCATTCGGCCCAAACAAAACAATCACGTGGAACAGAGACCGAATTCTTTAACATAATTTTTTCTCTAAATGAAAATGATCTGATTATATTTTAGCATTATAAAATAGCATTTCATTGTATTATGAATTAAAATTGCATCGCTAAAAGTTTTCCTTTTTTGTGAAAGCACGCTGTTGTGTTTGATGCAATGCAGTGAATTTTAGGGTTACACTTTTGGCATCACCTCCATCCACTAAACTGAATCTGTTTTTTTTCTTTTTTACTCTAACTTTAGGCTATTTTTCCCCTCTTTCCCACATAAATGCGATACTCAAGTTGCCACCATTAGAGAAATTGAACCAAAAACTACAAAAAAATTAATATCTTAAAAACAAATCGAGATACAGTTTTCTAACAAACGGCATTTAAAAGTGCATTTTTTTCTTTAAACGATGGTATAAAGATTGAAAACGTGCAATGTCTAGAAGTTTAAAAGTTTACAAAAACGAAAATTGCAAAACCGAAATTTCACCGGAAAGTGTTGCCATTCAAAACATGACGTATGCGTTACGCACAGATACGTTTGGCCTTTATTATATAGATATTGTTTGAATTTCATTTTTATTTTTTTAATGTTCACATAATTTAAATTATTTGATACAAAAAATTAATACTAAATGTAGAAATAAATAAATAAAATATCTTAATATCTGTCCCTTCTCGGGCTTAAATAGATCAGGAAATAAATTTTGTTTTTTACTTTCTTCTATCTTTACAAGAAGAAAGTATTGGATTCATGAAAATTTTCGACTTCCGGTTTTCGACGGATTTATACGTTTTAGAAGGTCCTGAACACGTTTTGACTATTTTTAGAAAATGTCTGTCTGTGAGTCTGTCCGTCTGTCTGTCTGTCTGTCTGTCTGTCTGTCTGTCTGTGTGTCTGTCTGTATGTGACAAAAAATTTGTGGGCGCTCTATCTCAAGAACTAATGCTCGAAATTTAATAAAATTTCATATTCAGTTAGACCTTGATATGAATTAGTGCCTATTGGTTTTTGGTGAAAATTGGCCAGCAGGTGGCGCTGCTATACTACGTTTTTCATGATTTTCAAGATTGCTATATCTCAAGAACTAATGCACAGAATTTCACCAAACTTCAGATTCTGTGACCACTTGATATACATAGACTCTGATTAAGTTTTGGTGTAAATTGGCCGGCAGGTGGCGCTGCTATGCCACGTTTTTCATGATTTTCATGATAGCTATATCTCAAGAACTAATGCACAGAATTTCACCAAACTTTAGATTCCACGATACCTTGAGATACATAGTCGCTGATAAGGTTTTGGTGAGAACTGCCCTATAGGTGGCGCTGCTATGCTACATTTTGAATGATTTTTGCGATAGCCTATATCTCAAGAACTAATTCAGAGAACTTCATCAAATTTTAGATTATGTTACACTAGAATATATAACATAATTAGACACTGATTACATTTTGGTATTAACCTTGCAACAGGTGGTGCAGCGATGCTGCATTTCGCACGATTTTTCCGATAGCTATATCTCAACAACCAACGCACAGAATTTCATCAAACGTCAGATTTTGTTACAAAATGACATTTAACATAATTACACGATGATTACGTTTTGTTATAAATCCTTCAACTGATGGTGCTGCTGTGCTATATTTTACACGGTTTTTTTAACTAGCTATATCTCAAGACCTAATACACAGAATTTCATCAAACTTCAGATTCTTTTACACCATAATATAATTAGACGCTTTTTTACGTTTTGGCATAAATTGGCCAAGATATGGTGTTGCTGTGCTACGTTTTGGAATTTTTTTGTTATAGCTATATCTCAAGAACTAATGGACGAAATTCCATCAAATTTCAGATTCTGTTAGGTCTTAACATAAATAGATGCTTATTAGGTTTTAGTATAAAATACCCAACATGAGGCACTACTAAGCTCATTTTCTCAGAATATTAATAAATTTTGCATTTTAGGCTTTTCGGATACCAGAATATCATTAGGCTAGGTCAAATGTTCGAGGAAATTCGATAGTGGGTAACTTTGGGGTCACCACGTTTTTTTTTATTTTTATTTATTTTTTCTTTTTTTTTATTAAAATGTACTTATGAGATAGAAGAAAGTTTTGGGATTGACACATCCAACTAGTTTAATTTGTTCTGCAAATTATGTTTTTGTTTAATAGGTTTATTTTTGTTTATTTTTCTTGTGTATTTTACGAACGAGTTGAAGTTGGCAGCTATGAATGACACCAAAGAGCGTGTTGTTTAAATGCACTCCACATTATAAAAATGTGGGCTGGTGTTCGATTACTCTGAAAAATCAGCTTACGTGTAACAGATTACACTGGGAGGGGTCATTCTTTTTTAGGGAATGGTCAGCTTTCCCGACCTGTTTTAAGTTGTAAATAGACTATCCTTCTAACTGTTATCAGTATTGGCGACTTTTAGTTGGCCACGCGGGGTTTTTAGCTCACAGGCTATCATAGCCTGAGAGCTTATGTGCCCGTCCGTTCTGTATGTATGTTCGTATGTACGTAACGCGATAACTCATGATAAAAATATCGGATCCACTTGAAATTTTGTATATAGGTATATCCTGATAAGGCGCTTCCCTGATTAGTTTTTGGAGTTCATTCGATATGTATAACAGGGGGAACGGGGGGCTCATGACCCTCCCCTTAATTGATTTAATAGGTTTTTCATGCAGAATTAAGAGTTTTCGTTCAAAATTTAGATATAGGATCATTTTGATGAGGCAATTTCGTGACTTTTATTAGGTGTTCATTGAATAAGTATAAATAGGGGGAACAGGGGTTCTAATGCCCCCCCCCCGTTACTTGACATAAATGGGATTTTCATGCAGAATTAAGTTTTCGTTCAAAATTTAGATTAGGATCATTCTGATGAGGCGATTCCGTGACTGTCATTAGGTGTTCATTGAATAAGTATAAATAGGGGGAACAGGGGTTCTAATGCCCCCCCCCCCCGTTAGTTGATATAAATGGGATTTTCATGCAGAATTAAGTTTTCGTTCAAAATTTAGATTAGGATCATTCTGATGAGGCGATTCCGTGACTGTTATTAGGTGTTCATTGAATAAGTATAAATAGGGGGAACAGGGGTTCTAATGCCCCCCCCCCCCGTTAGTTGATATAAATGGGATTTTCATGCAGAATTAAGTTTTCGTTCAAAATTTAGATTAGGATCATTCTGATGAGGCGATTTTGTGACTGTTATTAGGTGTTCATTGAATAAGTATAAGTAGGGGGAACAGGGGTTCTAATGCCCCCCCCCCCCGTTAGTTGATATAAATGGGATTTTCATGCAGAATTAAGTTTTCGTTCAAAATTTAGATTAGGATCATTCTGATGAGGCGAGTCCGTGGCTGTTTTTAGGTGTTCATTGAATAAGTATAAATAGGGGGATCAGGGGTTCTAATGTCCCCCCCCCCTTAATTTATATAAATGGGTTTTTCAAGCAGAATTTTCAGATTTCGTTCAAATCTCTGAATAGTTTTGGAAGTTTAATGGTTAAGTATAAAAGAGGGGGATAACTCTTTTTAAATTATATAAAAGCTAAATGGGTTTTTATTAAGAATTATCTAATGCGCTCTGAATTTTGGATATAGATTTTTTATATGATAAAGCATGTCTTTGATAGTATAGGAGGTTCAATGATTAAGTATAAAAAAAAAGAGGAAAGGGGAGAGCTGTTTCCCCTTCTTAATTTTTTTTTCGAACGGAATTAACCCTTGAAAATATAAGGCTTTAATGTGCAATTAGTATTTGTAGCCTGTGAGCTCAATGCCATCAGTTTAACTGGGCAGTATTCTTTTTATTTATCTTTGACTTTAAATGGAAAGGAAATGATGTACTGCAAATGAGGAAATTTTCAGTGAAACATAAATAAAGGTACGCATATTTAAAATGCCTACTAATCATCCCCCCCCCCCCGTTTTTTTGGTAATTTGTTTATTTTGTTTAATTTATAAATTCATGCAAATCATCACGTTAAACATTAAAATTAAGTGAAAACAAAATTAATTCTAGTTTTGGAAGTGAAAATCGATTATACGTCGTTATCGTTTATACGGCGTTTTTCGGTAGTCCCTTAGGCGTCGTATAAACGATGTTCCACTGTATATTAAACTTGCTCATTGTTTATGTTTAAATTCATTTGCACGGATTCTAAAAATGCAAAAGGTTTCAGTGCATTAAAAACGTTTGCTTTTGGCGGAGAAATGTGCTCCTCGCCAAATCGTGTGACACTTTTGTCTTTTCACGCCAAATATTCGAAAGTATTTTATTTTTTTTTACATGTTTTCTAATGTAATTCCGCCGCTAATTTTCACTGATCCTTTATTACATGCATGAGTAGTTTAATTAGTATTTTTTTTTTAAAAAAAATCTGAGTATGCCCAGTATGGAGACCTTCCTTGTGAGTGCCACCAGTGGCCACTTTTCCGCATCCATCATTGAAAATCGAAAAAAAGTTTCTTTCGGCCCACCCTAATAAATAACAATGTTATTCTTACCGGGTGTCCTGAAAAGGACTGAACGATTTTAAAAATCAATAACTTGCAAACTTTTACAGATATTCAAAAAATTCTTGCACGAGAGTCATCTAAAAGGTCAAAAGTTTTTTTCCTGCGATTCTGGATTTTAGTTCGAATAACAAACAATAGATGGCGCTGAGAGCACTAGGTGTTGTGTTGAGATGGATATTGACGTCACTTGGTACTGAAGCAAAATAAGGAGGTTTAGGCTATGGAGTGGATCTCGTTTGACAATGCAATCTTGCTCTTAGGGCCCGATTTTGAACTTTTGTTTATTTGTTTTTATTGAACAACATACATTTGACCTGTGTACTCGACATGAAGCCCGATTTTGGACTCAGTCGGTATGATTTCAATAACATGTGTTGTTGTCATGGAAATAATAAATCCTTTTATGTAATAGCAGCGATTGAAACTGGGCATGAATTTAACGAGCAGCATACGAGTTTTGCAGACGATTTTACATTTAAAAAAGCTGTATTTTCTCGGATTAAATTACTTTTTATCATCCAATTTAAAGAATATTTTGAGCATCATATTGTAAAACAAAATGAAACGATTTAGTAGTTTTTTGTTGTTGTTGTTGTTAAAAATTAATCAATTTTGCTATTTTAAAAAGAAATTGTTATATTCTAAGAAATGATAGTTCTTTTAAAGAAATTCTTCAGTAGAGTTTTATGTATGTTGTAAAAAAATTGCGGAAATGGTTTATTCTTTAGAACAAAGAATATTTATAGTATAAACATTGAAAACTTGATGCAATAGCTGTTGCACTCTTTTGAAAAAAATACCTAAATAGAAAATGTATTACGACTATGTATATTAAATTCATGGTAATAGGGAAATAATACTACCTCCATCTTAAATGAGCCATAATCTTTATGGCAACCTAGAATCATCACCTATCATTGGATATCATTGAATTCTTCAGGCATGTTAGGTTTTAATAGAATGAAGAAAACATTTATTAACATCCTTTTAAGATTTGATTCGCTTTTCATAAAACTTTAAATGAATAACGAAAATTCTGCAACGAGTATATATATTATAATTCAAAGCATTATGTTGGGTAGTTTTTGCGCTATTATATGCGGACAGATAAAAGAACATTCCAGATGACGAATATAGGTGCTACATATATAATTATCCTCACAGAACGTAATGTAATGGAATAGTTTTGAGTGTCTGTGTAAATGAATCATGAATTATGCATAGTTTGTTTACAATACACTACACGGCATAATAAATCTCATTAACATATATCACTTACAGACCAATTCAATTATTTCAACGCAAGTTAGAATTTGGAAAGACAGACAGGCAGGCGGCTAACTAAATAGAAATCATAAACATGTAGGTACTGATCCCATCAGCACCTAACTACGTGAATTGTAGACGCTGATTTTCATCAGCGAGTTAAAAGAAGGCAACTACAGGTTTGTGATTAAATAAATACTTCACTCTTTTAAATTTAACAAACTAAATTATATATTTTAAAAAAAACAGCTACAATACCGCATGGCAGATGCATGCTCCAAGTGAAACAGCGTCGAAGTCGAATGTCAAAATACAGTGAGTTAAGTTGAGTTGTAAACAGTGAGATAAGTTGAGTTGTAAAACAGTCAGTTGAAAGTTCAGAAAAGAAGGAAATTAATTTTTCACGGTTATGATTAACCACTACAGTACTCCCCCCCGGTACTCAAGCATTGAGGACTAGAGATACCGAGGGTTAAAATGAACACGTCGTCCTGAGCGTGTGGTAACGGGTGGCACTGGAACACTGAAAGTTGTGGGACTGGTTGACGCTGGAACACTGGGCTTGAGTGCAGGAGGCGGGACGGGAACACTGGGCTCAGGTGTGGAAAGTGCAACAGGAACAATGGATGATGAACTAGACTCGTTGTCGGAAAAGGCTGGCTTGAGACGGTCAATGCTGACCGTGGACTGCTTACCATTGATGAGCAAAGTGTAAGTTTTTGCAGTACGAGAGATGACTTTGTAGGGTCCATCATAAGGTGCTTGCAGGGGTTTCTTCACATTGTCGTTGCGGAGAAAGACATGTGTGCAGGACTCCAAAGCTGGATGGACAAAAACTGAAGGTTTCTTATGAGTTGTGGTGGGTGTTGGCTTCAGGTTCTTCATGGTAGACCTAAGGCGTTGGAGGAATTCGTGTGGTTCTAGCTCAACATCTGTAGAAGGTGCATCGAGGAATTCAGCAGGTAAACGAAGTGGGACTCCATAGACGAGTTCAGCAGTGGTGCATTGCAAATCATCTTTCAGTGCTGACCGAAGTCCAAGGAGTACCAATGGCAAGGTGTCAGTCCATTTTATGGTTTGATGACATTTAAGACCTTGTTTAAGGGATCGATGAAATCGTTCAACAATCCCATTACTGGAAGGATGGTACGGTGAGGTGCGAAACTTCTTAACTCCTAGCAGGCGAGCAAGAACATTAAAAAGAGTGCTTTGGAACTGCCTGCCTTGATCTGTTGTGATGACAGACGGTAACCCAAAACGTGAGATCCAGTGGCTAATAAAGGTACGTGCGACTGTCTCAGCTGTGATGTCAGAGATAGGTATGGCCTCGGGCCATCTTGTATATCTATACAAGAAGATAGGTGTAACCATCAGATGGTGGGAGTGGACCAACCAGATCTAAATGGACATGGTCGAAGCGTAATGAGGGTAGAGTGAAGTTTTTAATAGGACTGCGTGTTTGGCGAATGACTTTAGAACGCTGACAGTCCAAACAGGAACGAGTCCATTCAGTGACATTTTTAGACATGGATGGCCAAATAAATCTAGTTTGAATGAATTTTTTTGATGCTCTGATGCCTGGAAGTGACAAGTTATGTAAAGATTCAAAAACCACTTTACGATAATTTGGAGGCACATATGGTCTCACCATGTCATGGCTAATGTCACAATATAATTTCAAATTGGGATTTATGGCCCATGACTGAAGTTTCAAAGAATGAGTTGGGTCTTGCAGTAATTGAGTAAGTTCTGCATCATTTTTCTGGGATTCAGCTATAGCTGCAAAGTCCACAGAACTAAGGCTTACTGACTGCAGACGAGAAAGTGTGTCAGCGACCACATTTTCGGACCCTGATATATGCCTGATGTCAGTGCTAAATTGAGAGATATAGTCAAGATGTCGAAGTTGCCGTGGTGAAGAAGAATCAGAATTTCTGACAAAAGCAAAAGTTAATGGGCGATGATCAGTAAAAATTATGAAATTTTGACCTTCAAGATTGTGGCGAAAATGTTTTACAGTTGAATATATTGCCAGTAATTCCCTATCATAAGTACTATACTTCTTTTCAGCAGGTGAAAGTTTTCGGGAGAAAAAAAGCAAGAGGTTTGTAACCATTTGTTGTTAAAGTATTTAAGGCTGCGCCTATTGCCACGTCAGAGGCATCAACCATTAAAGAAAGCTGTTGATTAGGAGCTTGAAAATTAAGAGTTGCTGCATTAACTAAATCAAGTTTACATTTTTCAAAAGAAGCAAGTGCTTCGTCTGTCCATGGGACTTCACTTTTATCATTCTTTTTAGAATTTTTCAAAAATTCGTGTAAGGGTGCTTGTACTTCTGCAGCCTTTGGGAGAAATCTCCGATAAAAATTTATCATGGAAAGAAAACGTTTGAGTTCGACTAAAGTTTCAGGTATAGGAAATTTTTTGATGATCTCAACTTTTTGAGGTAAAGGCTGCACGCCTTCGGAGGTTATAAGACATCCTAAAAAGCTAACAGATGATTTACCGAGGACACATTTTGAGGGATTAATTTTTAATCCGTGCTGCGCTAAGCGAGTAAAAATTTGTTTCAAATACTGTTTATGCTGCTCAGCATTATCTGAAAATACGAGTATATCATTATAATAAGACACACAGTAGTCTAAGCCAGAAAGAACTTTGTGGATAAAACGCTGAAATGTCTGTCCTGCATTGCGTAAACCAAAAGGCATGAAAACATATTCGAACAAACCGAAAGGGGTTGTTATAGCAGTTTTTGGTATATCGGGAATATTTACAGGAATTTGGTGATAAGCCCTTTCGAAATCGAAAGTTGAAAATATTTTCTTTTCAGAACATACCTGTATGCAGTCTTGTATATGAGGGACAGGGTATCTGTCAGGTATGGTAATTGCATTTAGGCGGCGGTAATCACCACAAGGGCGCCATTGACCATTAGACTGTTGGACCATATGCAAAGGACAGTGGCGGCGCTACACGAAACATAGGCGTCGGCGACATCAGCTTTGCGAGGCCCCTTTCATTTTCCAGTCAGAAAGAAAATGTAAAATGAGCTGAATTATGCACTAATGATAATTATACACTAATTTATTAGTATTCTATACAAGTTTTATTGCTAATTGAATAATGACATAAATTACATAAACAAAGACAAATTAAAATAGACGAACTTTTCGGCTTTTCGCCTCACTGAATTTTTTTAAGATTACGTCATAATTAATACCAGCTGCTATTTCAGCTTCAATTGATAGTATTGATAACGCAGATAGTCTTTCTTGGCTCATCGTGCTTCTCAAGTAGGTCTTAATCAATTTTAACTTTGAGAAGCTTCTCTCAGCAGAAGCTGTACTGACTGGAACTGTCAGCATGATTCTGATCGTTATGTAAACATTTGGATATACTTCTTCCAAACTATTTTCTAAAATGTACTCAATAAGTTGCTTTGCGTCGTTGATAGAGTCCAGTGAATTAGATTTTAAAAGCTGGAGTTCCTCATAAAGTTCGAAAGGCTGTATGTCGCTATTTTTCCCTTCCCGAAGTATTGCACCTAAATCAATACAATGCTTGAGAAGGTCCTCCTTGGATAAAAATTTCAAATAATTGATATCGTAAATAAAACCAAATCGTTCAAAATATTCATTGAGTGCTTTGAATCGACATTCGATGTCGACTATTATAGCATCTATCATTGTGTTAAAAAAGTTAGCTCTGTACTGCATTTCAATAGATTGTATAGGTTCATCAATATGTTCATAAACGAACATTCGTTTTTTCTTTGCTATTCTTTTCTCTTTAAATTGAGACTCAATTTCATAACTACTTTTTTCTGCAAGCAATCGAGCTTCTGCAACGCTTGTTTCAAATCCTGTATCACGGAATTCTTGAATCCAGTCACGAAATGAACGTAAAGTATCAATTGCAACTTTCAAGTTCACTTGAACTGATTGCCATAGTTTACTTATATTGTTCACACGTAGTAAAATCTCGTACCACACGTGTATTGCCACAATAAATTCAAAAGTTAACATTTCGTTCAAGACTGCTTGACAATCGATAAGGGTTTCGGAATCATCAGTTTTATTTTTCAGGTCATCTACGCATTCGACGACATCATCAAATTGCAAAAATATTGCTTTTACTGCTCCGATTCTACTTTCCCATCGTGTTTCAGACAGAGATTTTAATGTCAATTTTAATTTAGTTTTTATCAGATCCCAACGCTTGCTTGACTTTGCAAAGAGCACATAAATTTTATTGATGAAGCCGAAAAATGACTTAGCTGTTGTAGAAGAATTAGCTGCATCTATTAAAAGCAAATTCCAACAATGGCATCCGCACGGAGTGAAGAATGCTCGTGGATTAATATTCAGTATTCTTGTTTTGACGCCTTTATTAATGCCGACCATATTGGCGCCGTTATCATATCCCTGTCCTCGACAGTTTTGGATATCTAGACCATTTTTTTCCAGTTCCTCTAAAATTGTATTTGTTATATACTCTCCCGTTGTTTCTGCAACGGCAATGAACCCAAGAAAATGTTCCTCTATCGCTCCAGTTGAGGAATTGCAAAATCTTAATATCATTGACATTTGTTCCACACGGCTCACATCCCTTGTGCAATCGAGCATGAAGGCGTAATATTTTGCTTGTTTGACTCTGTTAATAATTTCGTTGATAACTGATTTAGATATTAATCCAATTAATTCATTTTGGATGTCATGGCTCAGATAATGTTGAGAAATTTGCTTTTCATTAATACGTTGCAAGTGCTCTTTTAGTGTTAGATCATATTTGGACAACAATTTAAATAGGTCTATGAAATTTCCATTGTTTCCGCTATTGCTCAGGTTGAGGGATTCTCGATGAGCTCTAAATGCTAGATTGTGTGAGGCTAAGTAGTTTATTATATCGATCAATCTTTCAAACAAGTTATACCAATATTTTTGTGATTCCTTAATCAGTCTCTCGTTTTCTTTATCTATTGTTTTTCCGTATTTGATTCCTTTATAGAATTCCATCCATTTAATCATGCACTCCATGTGTCCTTGACTTTGTTCATGTCTTTGCAATATCCTACTCAGATCTTTCCAGTCACAACATCCTTCTTTTACCATCAGTGTCTGCAAATGTGAAAAAAGTCTACATGGAAAACAATAAACTTTATCTTGAGATATGGAGTAAGTTAACCATCTGCGATGTTGCTTTTCACCGTTACTCAATTTTCTAGTAAAATGAAATTTAGTAAAATGTCTTTTATTTGCATCTTTGGGGTAACTTTCATCAGATTTCTCCAGGTTTTGTTGGGGACCGTTTTGAATTAAGTCATGACGCTGGGAATCTGTTACTGGAAATACCCACTTCCCCGGATCTAATTCTATAAATGATTCTCTTGTATGAACAGTTTGCTCTTGATTTTCTAAATCGCAAATCTTTTCACTTTTTAACTCTTTATTCGGCTCAGAATCTTGGATTACAGCAGTTTCATCAAACTCTGATAATGAATCAGAAGAGGTAACAGATTTATTCGATCCTGATCCTGAAGCTGGTTCTGTTTTAGAAACTAATGAAATTTGGATAAGAGATTCATCGGAGGCCTCTGGAGCAGTAACATCTGAAGAAGGTTTCTTAAAAAATTTCTTCATAATAGAACTCATAGCTTTGTTGGAAGTAACCGTCTCAGCCTTCCTTTTTCTTTTTGATGCACCGGATTCCCATTTCCTCCCTATATCTCTGTCTCGTGAGGGTCCTCCAGACATGATGATCTAAAAAATATTTTTTGTTAAGTAGGTTGATAAGTACAGTACTTAAAATAACCAATGTTATAGTATAGAGTGTAATAGGAGGTGTGATCATCATGCATAGCAGAACATTTTGTTAGCTATAAAATCAAAAGCCAGCTTAGTAGTGCTGTAAAAATAATGACAAAATGAATACCCGTATGGTATCATTATTTTCGATCTCTCTACCCGTTAGAAAATATTCGTTACGTTACTCGTTATTTTCGCAGCTGTTCAAAAACCAAGTATTAACAGCATCGTACATACTATAAAATTCAAGAACTCGTATTACATTCCGTACATAGCAGTCTTTGAACGAATTAGTTACTGCTGTACTTGCAATGTGCTGTCATCTATATGTAAAAAAATTATGTAAAATGCATTCGTAACAAAATTTATGAATCATTTTTTGAATTTATAAAAAAAATGAGAAACGTTTCAATTGCTTGATGTCTGAATGGAATCTGTAAATTATATATTTTTAGGAATACTAATGGAAAATTCTTCTATTTACAAATAAAAATGAATTATATAAAGTATCAGAAAAATAGTCACTTTCATTTTAAGAATAACTTTCAATATAATGATTGATCATGACGTGATGTGATCCTCCCCCCCTTCTCAAAGAAAAAGTGTCATGACCCTCCCCCCCCCCCGCCATAAATCTAAATTGAGGGAGGGATCCGCTTTTGCATAGAATGCTTTTGTTATTCTTTAGAAAAAAAAAGTAATCGTAAATACTTACTAGCAGGGACGTGCGAAGTAGAAGGGCGGAGGGGTGCCAAACTTATACTATCATCCTCATTTCTTTCTTCATTCATTGTAAAAATATATATATATAAACATATTGGAATTTGCGTGTGTGTGTGTGAAAAAGACATACATTTTCAAAGTAGGATATTGCTTCTTGCTTGGAATTCAAAAGAGATTACAAACTGTTTTACTGTAGTGTTAAATACATTTTTTTCTACATGTGTTTTTAAGATCCCCTTTGCCAAAATGTAAATGCAATGTTCTTTTATATTACTTAGTTGTTAAAATTAATCCTTTTAAAATTCCAAAATTAATGCAAAACATGTATCTAATAGAATTTATTTGTGTTTTTAAACTTTATAATTTTGTGACACCTGTTGCAAAGAGAAATGGTGGTGGTATGGTGTGTGTGTGTCTGTAGGGGGGGGGGGTGGTCGCCACACACAAAACTTCGTTCTGGACGCAATTTTCTCTTCGCACGCCACTGAATACTAGTACATAATATTCGTTGTTTTCTCGAATTTTCAGGGAGTTGCTACGTTAGTTTTAACTATTTTTTAAAATATAAATAAAATCTATATACTTACAGCGATTTAAAATTTCATAAATTATAAGCCTGGGCGTTTAAAATACTTCATATGAAATGTAATGTCACCAGATTGCTGCAAGTCTACATATCGCTATACCATATATAAGCTAAGCTATATACCGTACATGAGCAAATTACAGCAAATCTACACATAGCTGTACCATATATAAGCTAAGCTATATACCGTACATGAGAATACAATTCGTTACCATTACCAAGGCCCATAATGAAATCTTGTTAAAAACCTTTTTGTAACAAAAATTTGAATAAAAATGCAAACAATTACAAAATAAGAATAAATAAATTCACCCTATGAAAGTAGAATTCTACTTTGAATAGAAAATTCCAAGATAAATTTCCATGAAAATTATAAAATGCAGTTTCATCTGATAAGAGGGAAAATCTGTCTAAGATAAAATGTTTTTCTCGTGATTCCGTTTCAATAAGTATATTATTGTATATATTAAAAAGAAAAATAGTATTTGAGTATCTTAATAGAGATGTTTATTCTTTTGAAACCAGTAAAACATGAGACAACGAAAACTCCCTATAACGGAAACTAAAATTAAGCAGCACTCAAAAACATATTTTCCCCCACTCAGCATCACAAAACTTTCCTGATTTTCGTTTCTGCGTTACTTCAAAAACTTCCCTCCAATTCCATCCGCACATTTTCGGCGAATGAACCGAATGCTAAAGTAATGAAGCGACATGAAAACCCGTATGCGGGAACAACTGATTTCCAGTCTCAAGTCCGAATACAAACTGTCAATGTCATCTTTCCCAATCAGACTACCGGCGCCATTCTTGAATCACGAAATACTGGGAATGTATGATGATTGTTTCATCTAGTTTTGCAGTACATTGATACCTAACGACTAACGAGTAAACATACAACATAACGAATCGGTATTTCGTATTAGGAAGAATACTCGTTTCTCAAAAAACGAATACGTGCGGTTTGTAACAGCTCTACAGTTTAGAGAGTGGATAATAGTAAAACAAGTATTAAAATATGCTCTGGTGAGCAACAAAAAAAGGTTAATATGTTTTTAAGTATGAAAAAGTGCTTGACAAATGCTTTTAATTGAGCATGAAAGAGGACAAGGGGTCCCTTCTTGGCTGCAGCTCACTGTCAATGCCAAATTTGAAAAAATCATATTTGCGCTTTTTCCGTGTAAAAGAAATCAATCACAATTACGATAAAAATGTATAGCGCAAAGACATAGCCAGAAAAAACGCAGCGTTATTAAACGTAAATGTAAGGCGAAATAGTACCAAGAAACCTTAATTCCTGTAGCGTATCATACTCATGCAGTGCCACCAAGCACGCCCGCAGCATAGAACTGCACAGAAAACTGATTTGTAATACAGTTGCAATGCAGAGTCAACTGTGCAGTTTGAAGTGCAAAGTCAACAGTGCAGTTCACATGTAAAACAGGATTGAAAATTTTACTAAAAGAAAGACGGATAGTTTTACGCAAATTTCTTTTAATTGAAGAAGCGCAAATATGACTTTTGTCAATCAAATTCGGCATTGACAGTGAGCTGCAGCCAAGAATAAGCCCTTGTCCTTAAAAGCACTTGTCAAACACTTTTTCGTACTTAAAAACATATTAACCTTTTTTGTTGACCACCAGAGCATTTTTTAATACTTGTCATTCAAATTTTTTGATAAAAACTAAAGATTTTTTTACATCTTGAAAAAAAAATATTTGCAAAAAATTTCCAAAATTTTATTGTTGTATTAGAATAATTAAGAAAGTTATTGTATTGTCATATAAAATGCATGATGTCTGGGAAATAAACCAAGTCGTCGAACAAAAATAATTACAGTGCGCTCACAACTTTATTCAAAGAACTAAAACTGAATGCTTCGCAATAAAAACAAATAATTATGTTCTTCATGTGATTTATTTAATTTGAATGAAATATGTTACACACATGAAAAATGTATAATTTAAACTTGGTGGCAACGAATAAAAAAAACTACAACAGCAAGAATAAGAAACAATGTTCAACTGGAGCTGTAAGACACAAATTCGATTTTCTCAGCGATCGTCAAACATACAAAGATGGAAAAAAAATCTATTTTAAGTTTTACTGAAAGGATTAAAATAAGCCAAAAATTAAATTAATCCATCCATGGGATCGTTAGCAATCGCTTGTTGAATTTTTGGTCTTCATTTTTTCGTTAAAAGTTAAATAAAAAACTACTGTAAACTACGATATATTTTTTAAAATGATATCATTTTATTTGCCTCGTCGAGTTCCATCTTTTGAAAAAAAAAATCATTGTCGTACGTCAACTGGTTCGCCAGAAATTTCAAAAAGACGTTTGCATTTTCCATTTCTTAATCATATTATACCGCGTTTGCTATGATAATGTTAAACTGTTAGGCATACCGTATTTTAAATTAGTGTAATAAACTGTTTGATCAGAGAGCTTATTTATTTATTTATTTATTTTTTTACCATTGAAATTAGCATTAAACTTCTATTTAAAATTTTCTAATTACATACAATTATTTTTTTTACCATGCATTTTAATGACGGGCCGTACATTAAAACACATATATTAAACGAGCAGGCGATTTTCCCGTTTATGAATGATTTCGTAAACAACCGGGAAGATTTTCACGAGACTTGCCTCCTTTACTATATCGAGCACGAGAAAAAAAATCCAGCTAGGTCCCGAATACAATAAAATTTGCTTTTACAGGGTAAAAGAAACTCAGCGATAAAAATAATTCTTTCTATAGATGGAAAACTGGTCAAACTATTTTCACAAAACACGTTGTATATACTAATTCCAGCATGAGAAATCCATCTAGCTAGGTTTTGAATTCGTGAAAGTTCGTTTTACATTAAAACAAACTTAACATTAAAAATGCTGCTACATAACGCAAACTGGTCTAATGATTTTCACAAAACTTGACGCCTATACTAATTCGATCTATGATAAATGTATAAAAATATAACTTTTTAAAGTATACAAAACAACAATTTTTCACTTAGTAATGAAAACAAACAATTTGGGGACTCACCAGTCTCGCGCGCAGAATCGCCTAACTTTCATAATGTTGCCAACAACTCTAGATAAATACTAGTACGCTCGTATGGAAATAAATACGGATTGCGAAGTAACTTGGCCAAGATCCAGATAGATTTTCGCTGTTATCGAAACGAGATTGACCAATCAGAGGCCTGCATTTTTGCAAACGGCGAAACGTTAGCAAAAATGCAGGCTTTTGATTGGTCGATTCCATTTCGCTAAACAGCAAAAAATCTGCCTGGATTCCGGCCAAATATTTTTAATAACTCGAAAAATTGTTTTGCGAGGCCCCCCACAGGCGCGAGGCCGTCGGCGGTCGCCGACGCCTAGCGCCGCCACTGGCAAAGGACTCGTCCAGGGGCTGTTAGAGGGGCGTATAATACATTGGCTCATTGGGTACTCGAACTCTGTGCGTGCAGCTTGATGCAGCTCAGAAGATAAACGCCTAGGTTTTGAAAATACAGGGGGACCAGTTGTCTCAATATGGTGATAAATGTCTACAGATTCAGGCTGCTTAATTGGTTGGAGGGATTAGTGAGCTCAGGAAATTTGCTAAGAATTTTATCGAATTTAGAATCACCAAGTAGGACTGATAACTGGGGGTGTATAGAATTATCATGCATTATTTCCCCTTTTGACGTGAGTTTGGTTATGGCGTCAATTAAACAACCATTTTTTACATCGATAAGGAGATTGAAATGCTTGAGAAAATCAATCCCAATGATAAGTTGGTTAACATTAGCGATGACGAAACACCAAGAAAAAGCACGGCGTAAATTTAGGTCAAGAGTTAAAAATTTTGTGCTATAAGTAGCAATTTTAGTACCATTTGCCGCATAAAGGAATAAGTCAGAAGAGGGAGAAGTTACAGAGGTAATAACTGTTCGGTAACACAGGCAAATCTGCCCTGTGTCGATTAAAAAATTCTTACCAGTTTTTTTATCGGCCAACATAAATCTATTTACCTGGCGGTCGCTAGTGTGGCCGGTTGGCGATCGCCGGCTTAGTTTCCCGAAAATGTACAAGGTAAGTTACATTTTTTGGCATTGTTTCCAAAATTTGTGTGGTAAAAACACATACCATTAGAAGGTTCTTTATATTTATTTTGTCTGCGAGTTTGAGATGAGCTTCTGCTCTGATTGTTATGTCTACTTCTACTTCTAGAGTGTCGTCTGTTTAATGAGGTGGTCGATTCAGACACCATTGTTGTCAATTGGGAAATTTGGTTTTTGAGTTGACTTATTTTAAGGTCACATGAAGTATTTGGAGTAGCGAAAGCATTTACTGAAGGGTTACTGGTCAGATCATTAATTTTATCAGCAACAGCAGCTAAACCCGAGAGATCCTCACTGAGAGCAGCCAAAATAGCTTGTGTGTTGCTGGGGAGTCTACCTAGCCACAAAGATTTTAATAAGGGCTCACTAACAGTATCACCAGCAAGGGTACGCATCCGGGTAAGTAATTGGGAAGGCCGCTGATCTCCTAACTCTAACCCTTGCAGTAAAGTTCGGATTTTTGAGGCTTGACTTTCTGAATGTAAGTCAATTAGGCGAGATTTCAATGCATTGTATTTGTCATTTTGAGGTGGCTGTAAGATGATGTCGCTCACCGAATTTAAAATATCCGAATCCACGGCCGAAACCACGTGGTTAAATTTTGTCTCGTCCGCAGTAATGCCAGCGAGAGAAAATTGCGCCTCCAGCCGAACAAACCATAACGAAGGATTTGTTTTCCAGAACGGCGGAGGTTTTACAGAAACGTGTCCAACTTCCGCGGAAACTGTATTACCGGTTTCGTTTGGATTCATAGTTGAAAAATAATGTATTTATACGGAACAGAGACAAAACAAAATAAAATAAAATAATTGGGCGATTCACTACTAATGGTGTGACGATTTCATCTGTTATTTACAATACAAAAAAATAAAAACAAAAGTGCAATCAAGTTGAAGAAAGAAAAGTTATGAAAATAAACATTTTGGATTTTGTTTACGATTGGGAATACTGGCAATATAAACGACACACACTAAAAAATATATAATATACAAAATAGATCATGCCCATACATTAAATTTAGAAAAAAATCAACTTACCGATCACCACGTGACAACAGCGACATCAAAAAATTTCGATCACAAGCGATAAAGATCCCTCATAAAGCAATAGTTACCACGACATTAATAAGAGAGAAATTCACGAAGTAGGTTTTTTGATCTTCATAATTAAAAAAAAAAAGATAGCTCTCGGCGTGTCAAACACTACGATAAGGTCACCAGTGTAGGTACTGATCCCATCAGCACCTAACTACGTGAATTGTAGATGCTGATTTTCATCAGCGAGTTAAAAGAAGGCAACTACAGGTTTGTGATTAAATAAATACTTCACTCTTTTAAATTTAACAAACTAAATTATATATTTAAAAAAAAACAGCTACAATACCGCATGGCAGATGCATGCTCCAAGTGAAACAGCGTCGAAGTCGAATGTCAAAATACAGTGAGTTAAGTTGAGTTGTAAACAGTGAGATAAGTTGAGTTGTAAACAGTGAGATAAGTTGAGTTGTAAAACAGTCAGTTGGAAGTTCAGAAAAGAAGGAAATTAATTTTTCACGGTTATGATTAACCACTACAAACACTTTCAACTATGTTGAAAGCGTTAAAAACACATTTTAAGTTGAAATTTGACATTTAGCAATTTATATAAATAGACGGAAGCATATTTGAACTCTTTTGTATAGCCCTGTATTTACCTACTATCTTTAAATACACGCCATTATTTAGCTAAAATCCATTTAAAACCGAAACATGCTTTAAACTAATCAAATCACACTTCCAGAGATTACCATCCAGAGCCGGCAATTAATCCAATTTTTGAGTGCCTCTGTATATCATTTCATTTCTACTCTTTAAACATATTGTAATATACTTAAAACTGTTGAACGTAAAAAATGCATAACTCATTTACAAACCACCCTTAATATATTTACTTACAAACTTAGTAAGGAGTTCGAATTCTTTTGTGTAGCCCTGTATATGATTTGAACCAATTATATATACAGCGTAACATGCAAAAATTTAGTGAAATTAAAAAAGAAAACATATCAAAACTAAAAACTTCAAGCAATTATCATTAGCGTACAGTATTTTTGATTCAGCATAGTTTCCGAAATCTTTTGTGTGTCCCTGTAAATACTTCGTATTTTCTATTACACAGTAAATAACTCGTAGTAAATCTAAGCAGCTTATAACAATTTTATTATATGTGTAAGAAAATTAAAATATGGCGCAAAGTATGTTCCGTTCTATACCGTTATGTTACATAATTATTTTGTGTAGCCCTGTAAATGAATAATAACTATTCTCTGTGCAGCATATTCTACATCATTTGTATTTTAATTTAATTCATAAATGCATATTAATTTCATTATGTTCGGATGGATGTAATATCTTCAAAAAGCACTTGAAACTTTTCCCCCCGTCGCCCATAATGTAACGGAATACTTTTGACTGTCCCTGTATTGGAAATACACATCTGATTTTCATAAATTTTTAAATAAGTGGACAAAATTCTTCAAAAAATATACTTTTAAAACTTCAAACAATTCGACAGAGTAATTTTTGCACTGTATATGGGGACAGACAGACGGACGGACGGACCAGAGACGAGTATAGGTGATACGCATTTATATAATTACTAACGTATCTAAAAACAGTTAAATTTAAAAGCGCATGCCGAAATTGAAAACGCATTTCCAACAATTATTACTTAAAGACAGTACAGGAACCGATTTATTTTTGTGTGACCCTGTAAATGAATGTTAAATGCTATAAATACCAAATACCCTATTCTATCAAAATCATCTTATACTGAAATTCAGTGATTTATATCGGTTTCAATAAATTTGAAATAGTGTACTTCATTAATATACACTGCAAGCGATTTTCCCCCATAGACTATGATGTGATGCAATCTTTTGTGTGTGTAAATGAACTGTTTATCCCACATACTTAATATACAGTATAGGACATGACAAGTGACATAAATAAAGAATACTGCCCAGTTAAACTGATGGCATTGAGCTCACAGGCTACAAATACTAATTGTACATTAAAGCCTTATATTTTCAAGGGTTAATTCCGTTCGAAAAAAAAATTAAGAAGGGGAAACAGCTCTCCCCTTTCCTCTTTTTTTATACTTAATCATTGAACCTCCTATACTATCAAAGACATGCTTTATCATATAAAAAATCTATATCCAAAATTCAGAGCAAATTAGATAATTCTTAATAAAAACCCATTTAGCATTTATATAATTTAAAAGGAGTTATCCCCTTCTTTTATACTTAACCATTAAACTTCCAAAACGATTCAGAGATTTGAATGAAATCTGAAAATTCTGCTTGAAAAACCTATTTATATAAATTAAGAGGGGGGGGAGGCATTAGAACCCCTGTTGCCCCTATTTATACTTATTCAATGAACACCTAATAGCAGTCACGGAATCGCCTCATCAGAATGATCCTAATCTAAATTTTGAACGAAAACTTAATTCTGCATGAAAATCCCATTTATATCAACTAACGGGGGGGGGGCATTAGAACCCCTGTTCCCCCTATTTATACTTATTCAATGAACACCTAATAACAGCCACGGAATCGCCTCATCAGAATGATCCTAATCTAAATTTTGAACGAAAACTTAATTCTGCATGAAAATCCCATTTATATCAACTAACGGGGGGGGGATTAGAACCCCTGTTCCCCCTATTTATACTTATTCAATGAACACCTAATAACAGTCACGGAATCGCCTCATCAGAATGATCCTAATCTAAATTTTGAAAACTTAATTCTGCATGAAAATCCCATTTATATCAACTAACGGGGCGCATGAGCCCCCCGTTCCCCCTCTTATACATATCGAATGAACTCCAAAAACTAATCAGGGAAGCGCCTTATCAGGATATACCTATATACAAAATTTCAAGTGGATCCGATATTTTTATCATGAGTTATCGCGTTACGCACATACGCACATACATACAGAACGGACGGGCACATAAGCTCTCAGGCTATGATAGCCTGTGAGCTAAAAAAGTTTTAAAACATACTCAGATAAATAAATAGATAAATAAGATATCCTGTTCTCAAAAGTATTTACATTCTTGGAATGTAAAATAAATAAATAAATAAATAAATAAATAAATAAAATAAAAGTCGGCAATTCGAACGTTGTTGCTTCACGCATGTTTAGGCGTAAGCCTTAAATAAAGAAATAATAGTAATGGATTTGGCCTTGACAGATTAATTACTGTCAAATAAAAGTTCTTGATATTTCAAATTTATTGATATTAATGGATTTGGCCTTGAAGATTACTGTCAATAAAAATCTTAATATTTATGAGTAAAATAATGATTTAAAAATACTTAATGTTGATTTATTATTAAATTAATGTTTGTTTCTTGACAAATTGACAGCTTAATTTAATTTAAATTCATTTAAAGAGATTTATTGGTCTTATAATTGTTTTATGTCAAAATTAATGTTTTATTTATTGATAAGTTGTCAACTTGAGTAGTTTTTAAACCATTATTAGAGATTCATTGGTTTTTTAATTATTTTATGTCAAGTTAATGATAAATTTTTAAATTTATGATCATTTTAATTTTATCTCTATGCTTTTTCTTGTTATATTTCCCCAAAGGGGGTTTTTTAGTCTTGGATCTGCAACCAAGCAGATAATACGTATTTTTCTTGACTCTGCAATCAGGCAGAGAATATGTTTTGAGAGCATGAAAATTTTGAATGTTTTCTATCGTAATCTTATGACTGTTCTCCAAGAAACATGTATGATTTGGCTCTGTAACTACAATGTGTAAGTTCAGAATCTTGAAATAGATTCATGGCTCTCTATGAGAGAAAGCAATGAGAGTACGATATAGTAACTTGATTATTAATGCATATATTCTAATGTGGATTTATTTAATTAATAAACTATATTAATCATAATTGCTCTCCCGTTGGACTTTAATGAACTCATTGAATGATACATCCATTATCTTAATGGTGCCGAAACCCGGGAGTATTAAATAGTGAATAGTGTTGAATAGTGTTAAATAGTGAATTAATTTGGACTATTGTGCATGAACATAGTTTTCTCCTTATAATTGGATTACTACGAATGAACACTTGACTTGGATTACCTAAGGATTACCTGAAATAAACAGGTAAGAGGCTTTATTATTATCAATTATAAATTAAGAATTATTTGTTATGGAAAATCTAGAAAAACTTAAAGCAAAGCGTTCTGTTGAACGAACAAGTTTTACTAAGTTAATAACAAAATTAGACACGTTATTAGCAGATGATATTGATAATACAAAAACTGATGAATTATTAGAGCTTCACGAAACATTGTCTTTAAAAGAATCTACATTTCAAAAATTAAATCATGAAATTGAAGCTCAAATATCAGACTTAAAAGAATATGAAAAGGATATTGCTAGCAGTGAAAAGTATAATGATCAGTTGATAAGTGCTAAATTTAAAATTAAAAATAGATTGAGTAAATGCAATAAAGGCAATACTTCTACTGTGATATCAGGTAGTTCTGTGAATGCATTGAACAGTTCTGTCAGTGGAACAGAAGCAAGTTCTTATTCGGCCATGAAATTACCCAAATTAAATGTTCCAAAATTTTCTGGTGAAATCGAAGAATGGGTAGAATGTTTTAATTGTTTTGAAACATCGATACACCAGAATAAATCACTGTCCAAGATAGAGAAATTTGCATATTTAAAATCTTTGTTATGTAATCGTGCATACAATGTGGAATTGTGGTGTGTAGAAGGATTTCCATTGACAGAACAAAATTATGATACCTGTATTGATTTATTAAAGGACCGATTTGGTAAAGTTGATGTAATTATAAATAAACATATGTCTAATTTGTTAAACATGGAACCCGTGAAAAATTGCTCAAATTTAAATGCATTAAGAAGATTGCATGACGTGTGTGAAATAAACATAAGAAGTTTAAGAAATTTAGGAGTAACATCTAATTCCTATGGGCATTTATTAAATCCTGTTTTGATTAAGTTATTACCCTATGAACTTGTAATTGAATATCACAGAAGGTGTGATACTAGTAAGGACCTTGATGTAACAGATCTAATTGCCTTTCTTAAAGCAGAAATTGAATGTAGAGAGAAAGCTTTGCTTATGACTAGTTCTAAAACTGATACAACTTCTTCGTTTGTATATAAAAATAAAACTGAATATCGTGAAAGAAAACAATCAAATAAAAATCAACATGCTAATACTTTAAATGCTAATATTAAAGTTTTTTTGTATATTCTGTAAAAGTAACGAACATTTATCGTCTGAGTGTAAAAATTTAGCTGATGAAAAGAAAAGATTAATGTTAAAAAAAGAAGGTAGATGCTATCGGTGTTTTTTCAAATCCCATTTATCTTCGCAGTGCCGCGTAAAATTGCAGCCATGTATAAACTGTAAAAGTACTGAACATAACAAAATCAAACACATTAAAATCAAAATTATGCAAAAATGAATGGTTATTAAATGAATATAAGAAAATATTAAATGAGCATTCTGATTTGGGGATATTTGAAGAATGTAAATTTGATAAAAATGAAGTGAACACATATTATAAGCCTCACAGACCAGTAATAAGGGAAGACAAACTGATATTATTTTGTTTTAAGAAAAAATTGAAACCAGAAATATCCGAAAATTAAACAATTGTATCTAATTCTCATTGTAATTTGAAAAATTCTAATCATGCTGTTTTATTGCAAACATGTTGTATAACTGCTCAAGGTAACTCGAAATCAAAATTAGTTCGTTTATTGCTTGATTCTGCAAGCGAGAAAAGCTTCATAACAAAAACATTAGCTCGTGAATTAAATTTGCCTGTTTTACGAAAGGAACATTTAACTGTATTTGCCTTTGGTATTGATCAAGGTCGGGAAGAAGAATATGATGTTTTCAAAATTAAATTAAGAAGTAAATTGAATTATCGCCGTTTCATAAATGTTGAAGTATTAGCTACGGATTTAATAAGCGCAACAACTTTGAAGGTTCCAAATTCTGATCCTTTAATTACGAAATATGTTGAGAGTAAGGGATGGAAATTAGCAGATCCTACCCCCCAGGAATCAGCAGTGCAAATCCTTCTTGGAGCTGATTATTTTTGGAATGTGCAGAAAGGCATCGTAGAAGAAATTAATGAGCATTTATATGTAGCTAATACACTTTTTGGTTACACAATAGTGGGAAAAATTAACTCTGAAAGCAACAAAACAATTAATGCTCATCATGTATCGGTAAATGAAAGGGAAAATTTTGATTTGCAAAGATTTTGGGATCTAGAATCATTGGGTATTTCTGATAGTAAAAGTGAACTATTTTCACAAAAGGATTTAGATGCAATGGATCTATTTAAAGATAATTTAAATTTTGTTAATGGAAGATATGAAACGAAACTTTTGTGGAAGGTAAACAAAAATGAATTGGAATCCAATTTTGATGTAGCTAAACAGAGATTTTGGGGATTAAAATCAAAATTATGCAAAAATGAATGGTTATTAAATGAATATAAGAAAATATTATAATGAGCATTCTGATTTGGGGATAATTGAAGAATGTAAATTTGATAAAAATGAAGTGAACACATATTATATGCCTCACAGACCAGTAATAAGGGAAGACAAACTGACAACGAAAGTAAGAATAGTATATGACGCATCATCTAAAGATAAAGGAGCAAAATCCTTAAATGACTGCCTATTTTCTGGTCCCAATTTAAATCCCAATATTTTGGATATTATTTTAAGATTCCGTCTTCACAAGATTTGCCTTCTCAGCAGACATAGAGAAGGCATTTTTACAAATTCAGATAGAAGATGAAGATAGAAATTTTTTGAGGTTCTTGTTGTTTGATAATATCACTAGTAATAATCCCATCTTGAAGGTCTTCCGCATGACTCGTGTAACTTTTGGTGTAACAACCTCACCATTTCTCCTTTCTGCAACCATCAAACATCACATTGAGGGATATAAAGATCTTTTTGAGAAAATAGTTAATATGTTAAATACTTCATTGTATGTTGATGACTTGTTCCATGGCGCAGATTCAGTAAATGAAGCTTTTGTTTTATCGAAAGGGTGCAGAGAAGATATTGAGTGAGGCCAATATGAAATTAAGAAAATTCAAAACCAATTCAATGGAATTAAAAAAATTATGGAAAGAACATGTGATAAATTTTGAGGAATACACCCTTGAACAAAATCTTTCAAAGATATTAGGAATCAAATGGATGACAGACAGTGACACATTAAAATTAGATTTACAATCACTTTTGGTAGAATTTGATAGTCAAATTATCACTAAGCGTCTTGTTTTACAAACCATGGCGAAAATTTATGAGCCTCTTGGACTCATTTCTCCCTTTGTAATAAGAATGAAGTTTTTGATGCAAGAAATCTGGGAACATGGAATGGACTGGGATTCTATGTTGCCAGATCCTTTAAGTGAAAATTTCAGAAAATGGTTTCATGAGGTTAAGGAGTTAGTAAATTTTGAAATGCATAGAAAATATTTTGTAAATAATGTAAAACTAAATCCTGAAACTGCTCAGCTTTTTATTTTTTCTGATGCTGGTATAAAGGGATATGGGTCAGTAGCCTATATTCGTGATCCCCTTTCTTGTGAAACTTCATTTGTTATTGCAAAATCTAGAGTGGCACCTCTAAAAAAGGTTACGTTACCTCGCCTTGAGTTTCTTGGAGCCCTTACAGCTGCAAGATTAGCAAATTATTTAAGGGGGATACTTGAAATTGATAATTAAAATATATTTTGTCTTTGCGACTCACAAATTGTTTTGCACTGGATAAAAGGCAGTGCCAGTAAATGGAAACCCTTTATCGCAAATCGTGTACGTGAAATTCAAGAACTTGTTGCTCCTGTGCAATGGAAATTTTGTAAGGGAAAAGAAAATCCTGCAGATGTTCTCTCTCGTGGTTGTTCTGCATCTGAATTGATTAATAACTCTGTGTGGTTAAATGGTTCCTGCTGGTTGAAGGAAAATTCTTTACCAATATTTACGCATAAAATTCCAATAAATCTGTCTGATGAAGAGGTCCTGCAGGAAAAACGTAAAATGCTTGTTTGTTCCGTATCCCAAAATATTCCTGAATTCGAACTTTTGTATAAATTTTCATCCTGGACCAAATTGAGACGAATTATGGCTTGGTGTCTCAGATTTATTAAAAACAGTAGATGTCCATCTGGAAAAATCAGTGGTTTCTTAACTGTTCAAGAACTTGAAGGGGCAACAAACACTATTGTGAAATTGATTCAACGCCATGAATTCGGAGAAGAACTGAAAACGCTAAATTAAAAAAAGAACTTAAATTCTAAAAGTAAATTACTTCCTTTACACCTTTTTCTTGACGAAAATGGTATTCTTCGTGTAGGAGGTAGGTTAAAAAATGCAAACCTCTCTGAATACCAAAAACCCCAAAGTATTATACCTAAAGGACATCGTGTTACAGATTTGATCATAAAATACTTTCATGAAAAACATCTTCATAGTGGCACTCAGTTAGCAATTTCGGCCATTCGACAAAATTTTTGGATAGTTAATGCTAAAGAAGCTGTAAAAAGAGAAATAAGGAAATGTATTAAATGTTTCCGAAATATGCCACACATTTCATCTCAAATAATGGGAAATCTTCCATCATCACGTGTAACACAAGCTCGAGTTTTTTCGAGAGTAGGAGTGGATTTAGCTGGCCCTTTTTTGATCAAACCTCGTAAGGGGCGTGGTGTGAAACCCTTTAAACATTATATTTGCCTTTACATTTGCTTTGCAACAAAGGTTATCCATCTTGAAATTGTCACAGATCTTACCACTGAAACATTTTTAGCCTCGCTGAAAAGGTTTGTAGCTCGACGTGGAAAGCCTCAAGAAATATATTCAGACAGAGGTACAAACTTTGTAGGAGCTGACCTAGAAATGAAGAAAATGATGGCTCGAATTGTTTCTGATGAAAATTTTCACAAATATCTGATTGACGAAATGATAGTATGGAAATTTAATCTACCTTCTGCCCCCCACTTTGGAGGCCTGTGGGAAGCGGGAATAAAACAAATGAAAAATCATTTAAAAAGAACAATTGGTGAACAAATTTTGACTTATGAAGAGTTCTTAACATTGATTGCACAGATTGAATCTTGTTTAAATTCGAGACCGCTCGTGGCTGAATCTTCTGACCCCAATGACTTCACTGCTTTGACACCAGGACACTTCATTATAGAAGCACCAATGACATCCTTGCCTGAACCTGACATCTCCTCTACATATGTTACTCCCTTGGAACGTTGGAAATTGCTGCAAAAGATTTTTCAGAGCTTTTGGAAAAGATGGTCTTCAGACTACCTCTCACAATTGCACCAACGAACAAAGTGGTTGAAGAGTAACCCGAACTTAAAAATCAATGACTTAGTGCTGATAAAGGAAGAAAACCAGCCCCCATTAAGGTGGAAATTGGGCCGAATAATTGAACTTTTTCCTGGTTAAGATAGTCATGTTCGGGTTGTTAAACTGAAAACTTTGCACGGGGAACTGAAACGCCCCATACAAAAACTCTCTCCTTTACCAATAGAAAATGACTGTATTTGATTTACTATTTTGTTTTGTATGTTTAATTTTTGTGATTTATTGAATTATAATGTATATTAATTTTTCTTTCTCTATTTTTAGTTATACAAATTTTAACTCCTGAGGACAGTTAGAATTCATATTGAAGTTGTTTTATTTTATTTAAATACTTTTAAAAAAATTTTCAGGTAACATGTTTTCATATTATTATTGTAATATTTGATTAATCAATATTTGATTAAGAAAACTGGTAAGATTAATTTTAAATTTGATGAACTCCGTTCATGGAGGCGGATGATGTTTAGGCGTAAGCCTTAAATAAAGAAATAATAGTAATGGATTTGGCCTTGACAGATTAATTACTGTCAAATAAAAGTTCTTGATACTTCAAATTTATTGATATTAATGGATTTGGCATTGAAGATTACTGTCAATAAAAATCTTAATATTTATGAGTAAAATAATGATTTAAAAATACTTAATGTTGATTTATTATTAAATTAATGTTTGTTTCTTGACAAGTTGACAGCTTAATTTAATTTAAATTCATTTAAAGAGATTTATTGGTCTTATAATTATTTTATGTCAAAATTAATGTTTTATTTATTGATAAGTTGTCAACTTGAGTAGTTTTTAAATCATTATTAGAGATTTATTGGTTTTTTAATTATTTTATGTCAAGTTAATGATAAATTTTTAAATTTATGATCATTTTAATTTTATCTCTATGCTTTTTCTTGTTATATTTCCCCAAAGGGGGTTTTTTAGTCTTGGATCTGCAACCAAGCAGATAATACGTATTTTTCTTGACTCTGCAATCAGGCAGAAAATATGTTTTGAGAGCATGAAAATTTTGAATGTTTTCTATCGTAATCTTATGACTGTTCTCCAAGAAACATGTATGATTTGGCTCTGTAACTACAATGTGCAAGTTCAGAATCTTGAAATAGATTCATGGCTCTCTATGAGAGAAAGCAATGAGAGTACGATGTAGTAACTTGATTATTAATACATATATTCTAATGTGGATTTATTTAATTAATAAACTATATTAATCATAATTGCTCTCCCCTTGGACTTTAATGAACTCATTGAATGATACATCCAACGCATTTCGATTTCAAAGGAGGTGTACCCATGAAAAGAATATTTTTCTCTATTATTGCGCTGACGCCAGCAAAATCAAAATCATATGGATTGCATTCAAAATCGGACGGTGAAAGCAAAAGTTCATTTTCGAATAAGATCCACTACACAGCCTTAACATCCTTATTTTGCATCAGTGCCAAGTGACGTCAATATCTGTCTCAACGCAGCACCTAGCGTTCTCAGCGCCATCTATTGTTTTTAATTCGAACTAAAATCCAGAATCGCAGGAAAAAACTTTTGACCTTCTAGATGACTCTCGTGCAAGAATTTTTTAAATATCTGTAAAAGTTTGCAAGTTATTGATTTTTAAAATCGTTCAGTCCTTTTCAGGACACCCGGTATATAGTTCATTATTTAATAACAGATTAACGGAAACTCCCTGTAAAATTTAGAACGCAATCCCAGAAACGTATTAAAAAACAAAGATTTGAAACAATCGTTTTTTAGAAGTATACATTAAAATTATAATAAAAATAAAATTTCCAAAATTTGTTTTCTGTATTTGTAAAAAAAAAAAAAAAAAAAAAAAAAAAAAAAAAAAAAAAAAAAGAGAGAGAGAGCTTAAAATCTATATTAATAAAATAACAAATCGCTCTGTGTGTGTGTGTGTGTGTGTCTGCGATAGTTAGCGAAAACTACGGCACGTACGAAGCTCAAAATTTTTCTGAGAGTAGCCCAATATCTCTCCTGATGCACCTAACGCTCAGAATTTCAAAATTCTATTTATTAACTCAGTAATTATTAATTAAAATCGTGAGGTCACTCTCATAAAAAATCATCTTTTCCCAATTTCATTCTCTTTCGTTTTTTTACGGTTGGTTGGTTGTGTAAAAATTTTCGCAGAAGTCATAAGAAAGCTGAGACAGAATTAAAGAAACCCATGGAGGAATGAGATAAGTGGAGATGAAGTAAGCCTCAAAAAAGGTTTGCAATATGAAACCATTTATCGCTCAAATTTTAATGTGCGAAACAAAAGGACTAGGAAAGGATTTTGTAATATAAGAAGAATTGAAAGAAATGAATTACAACTGAAGCATATTTTAAGAGGAAATAGCAAATTTTTAAAATGGTCTTTGTTCTATTATTATTTATTAAAATAAATGTCCGCTTTTAAAATGAAGGGAATTGGAAAATTAGCAAAAATTAAATACCAAATTAAAATAAAATAAGATATTGAAAACATTTGATATGAACTAAAAATTGTATAACTAAAAGTTTCCTTCATTAATGTAATTTTAAATACTTTATAACGTAGATGAAAAATGTTTATGACTTAATAATTGCGAGTAAATAAATATTTAAAATATAATGATGAAAGTATTCTTTTAAAATCATCTAATGAAAACTTAAGTAATAAATATTAATCTAAAATATAGATTTCTGACTGCAGACGATTTTAATGTATTAACAAAAGAATGTTATATTTTCAAGCAAAACGTTAAAATAATTTTCTATATTGATATTTAAAACACGTATAATAAAATAATTAATTTTTTTTTAATCTGTGAAGCGATAGATTAGTTCTTTTTAAGAAACAAGAGCAAAAAAAAAAAAAAAAAAAAAAAAAAAAATACGGGTTTAAACCTGTTTCAATTGATAGGCGTGTCAAAGCACGTGCTTTTGTTGGTACTTAATTGGAATTAATGTTGGGTTACATTTTTAGCATCACCTCCAGAGATAATACTTCCACTCTGTTAATTTCTTTTTACTCTATGAAAGAAACCAATTTGAGATTTTGACATTTCAAAAGTGACTGTTTTTTCCCCCAAAGATCTTTAAAATTCATAGACTGGCAAAATGTCAGTTTAACTTAGGATTTTTGAACACAACTGTTACGTTGGATCGTTGGTACTTCATACATTATAATGTATGTGTGGTAAGCTATGTAGCAGTAAATATATGTATATGTATATATGAAGCTTTTTTAGCAGTTTTTTTAATTATTGATTAAATTTAAATGCATTTTAATTAAGTTAAAATTTTATTAAGATTTTAATTTGTTTTTAAAACAAAAATGAAACGGCTGTTTGACGTACAATTGTTCGAATCGGCAGTACAGTAATAAATCATGTTCATGCACAAGTTCATGCACAGTAATAAATTATCAAATAGCAAAATAAATTATATATAAAAAATAGTCACTAAAAGAATAGTAGCAAAACATAATGTTTAGGCGTATTAACACATAACCCGATCCGAACCAGAAAAAAACAGACCATACTCCGATCCAAGCAAGACAAAAATTCCACGAGCATAAACCATACCCGAACCTAAAAATTCCATGTGAAAAAAAAAAAACTATGGATTTGATATCTGACCCGAATCAAACCTGAATCCCACAAAAATATTCAAATGAAGCATACTCCAATCCGATCAAGGAAAAATAATTTTCATGACATGCAACCCGACCCGAACCTAAAAGTTTTCTTTGAAAAAAACCCGAAAAATGACCAGAATGAAACCTGAAATCGATAAAAATATTCCAAAAAACTATAACCCGATAAGAGCAAGACAAAATAATTTCCGTGAACATAAACCTGACTTGAACCTAAAAAATTCCATTTGAAAAAAAAAACCCTGAATTTTATGCAAACTCCATCTGAATCCGATCAAAATATTCGAAACAACCATAACCGGATTCGAATAAGAGAAGATAATTTCCGTGGGCATGAACCTAAAATTCCATTTGAAAAAAATACCTGAAATTTTAATCGAACCAAATATGAACCTGACAAAAATATTCCACAAAACCATACCCGGATCCGAACAAGATAAAAAATTTCCATGAACATTAACCCAATCCGAACCTAAAAAACAGAACTAAATCTGAATCGGACAAAAATATTCCAGAGAAGCATATCCTTATTCGAACAATGCAGAATATTTTCCGTGGATGCGCAACCCAACCTGAACCTAAAAATTCCATTAAAAAACCGAAATCTGAATTGAACGACATCTGAACCCGAAAAAAATATTCCAAAGACCCAAAACCGGATCCGAGCAAGACAAAATAATTTCCCTGGACATGAATCCGACCAGAACCTTAAACATCAATTTGAAAAAATACCTGAAATCTGAATCGAACCAAATCTGAATCCGACGAAAATATTCCAAATAACTATAACCAGATACGAACAAGAAAATATAATTTCCATGGACATAAACCCAATCCGAACCAAAAAAATTGTAAAAAAAAATCCCGAAATTCGAACCAAACCTAGCAAAAATATTTCAGTGATGTATAACCTCGTTGGAAATAGGTAAAATAATTTCTATGGAAGTACAACCCAACCTGAACCTAAAAATCCCATTTGAAGGAAAAAAATCTGAATTGAACTAAATCTAAACTGAATAAAAATATTCCAAACAACCATAACCGTGTCCGAAGAAGACAAAATAATTTCCATGAGCATGAATCCTATCCGAACCTAAAATTTGGATGTTCTATAAAACATACCGTATTTTCGGGTGTATAGCCCGCACCCTGTGTATAACCCGCACTCCTAAATCAACCAGTGCAGTAAAAAAAGTTCGTGTATAACCCGCGGAGATGCATCGGTGTATAGTCCGCGGGCTATACACCATTTACAAACGTATGTTTCGATCAGGGTTCGGAATTAGAAGCCATTAGTCTTAATTTTTAACACAAATTTACCAAATTTTTTTGTGATGCATAATACCTACAGTAATTCGGCTAAAACATTATGATTATCAGTAACGTAATTTTCGGAAGAAACGCCGCGGCGTTTACGTGTTTTAAGATAAAATTTCAAGCGATGCGGCGTTTACGCGCATTTTTTTTTCAAACAAGCGTGATATTTTTTCTGAATTTTTCCGAAAATTAAAAAAAAAAAATCGGTGATAAATTCAAAATTTCGGACATAAAATTATACGTATCTTAGGTCATTGATTCCCAAAAGGATCGAATCCTCGGAATCGGTCCGAAATGCATTAACTCCGAAAAGGAACGATTCCTCGGACTCTATCTGAAATGAAACGACTCCGGAAAAGTTCGATTCCTTTTGCTCGTTCCGAAATGAAACGACTCTGTAAAGGAACGATTCTTCGGAATTGTTTCGAAAAAGACCAAATGCTCTGAATCGTTCCGAATTGACATAAATCAAGTACTTTTTTTTTGTTCTTTGCAACAGGGTAGGGATCCAACTCCGAAAAGGAACGATTCCTCGGACTCTATCTGAAATGAAACGACTCCGGAAAAGTTCGATTCCTTTTGCTCGTTCCGAAATGAAACGACTCTGTAAAGGAACGATTCTTCGGAATTGTTTCGAAAAAGACCAAATGCTCTGAATCGTTCCGAATTGACATAAATCAAGTACTTTTTTTTTGTTCTTTGCAACAGGATAGGGATCCAACTCCGAAAAGGAACGATTCCTCGGACTCTATTTGAAATGAAACGACTCCGGAAAAGTTCGATTCCTTGAACTCGTTCCGAAATTAAACGACTCTGTAAAGGAATGATTCCTTGGAATCGCTTCGGAAAAGAGCGACTACTCTGAATCGTTCCGAAATGACATAAATCACGCACTTTCTTTTGTTCTTTGCAACAGGATAAGGTGATTTTTTTTTTTTTTTTTTTTGAAAATAAACTAAATCTTAAATGATTTTAAATTCAGAATCGTCGAGGTTGGAAGGGTTCCGGATTTTGGATTTTGTAATCTACAAACAGAATGGGGTGCTGCAGCACCGATTCGCTAGCAAATTATTTTCTGATATTTTATTTATAGATTTCTTTTTAGGTCTCGCGTATAAGTCGACCCGCCACTTTGATGTTCTTTTTTTGTCTAAAATTTCACGACCTATACGCTAGTATATACGGTAGTTATTATAGATCTATCAGTACAATACTTGGCGATAGTTGCGACAGTTCTTCCAAACCCAGAAATAACTGTATTTAAGTAGAAAAAAAAAACCCCTTTACAAACATGGGAGAACTCTCTAAATAGAAAGATAGGTCTGGTATATAGATCTGGCATAGCGAAAAAAATTTACAAATTTTGATGTTTTTTTTTTCAAATTTTTTTAGGTTTAAAAGTTGTAGAAAACATATCACGATTTCCAATTTTAAAAAAAATCTTTGTATAACCCGCACCGTGTATAAGCCGCAGCGGCTTTTTGGAAGGTTTTTTCTTGTATAAGCCGCGGACTATACACCCGAAATACGGTAATGCGTTCCGTAGCGGTGGAAAGTGAAACTAAGTACTTAGCGCGAGATTGTTAAGATATTTCGTTTATAGTTAGTGTTAAATTGGAACTTGGTTACGGTTAAGTTGCAATTACGTTCCGGTGAGCCTTATGTTATATTTAATTTCTGGTTAGGTTACAATTAGGTAATGGTTAAGTTGCAGTTAGGATAAGGTTAATTTGCAGTTAGATTGTGGTTAGATTATGGGTAGGTTATGATAAAGTGACGGCCAGGTTACATTTATGATATATTTAAGTTACAGTTAGGTTACTTTTAAGATACAGCTAGGTTACAGACAAGTTAAGATTACAATACAATTAGGTTACGGTTAGGACTTTGTTCACAGAATGAACATTACGCATGTTTGATAAAAAATATACACCTATTTTTGTAAAATGGCTCTGAAATTATAATGCTATATACTAATCTTTTAGCGAATCATCGAGAATCGATTTCATTCACGGTATAGTTGGATTGATTTAAGAGAGATATAATTAGTTTGAAATTCAAAATATTTCACTTGGGATATCTATCTGAAAAAAGTATTTAATTAAGTCACTTAACAGTAATTTTAAGGATAAATATCAGCACTTTAACACGAAAATCACGCAATCTATGGGCACATATTCCCTCCTGCGTTTCCCATTGCAGTCATTTTGAGTATTTTTGCACCGATTTTTGACACAGTCAGGAAGCACGTATTTAATAGAATGTACACTGTAAAAAATTTGACCCTTTGCTGCATCATCACTCCCCCGCTTTTATAGAATATCTCTCTTTTGACTTATAAGAATGCTCCATAATAGGCTGAAGTAATCATTTTCTATAAAAGCGGTGGAGTGACGATGCAGCAAAAGGGTCAAATTTTTAACAGTGTATTTACACATATTTCGAGTTAAAGATAAAATCATAAAAATTTCAAGTTCATTTAACGTTATTATTACGGACCCGGGCAACGCCGGGCAGGTCAGCTAGTTGTGCATAAAATGAATCATATTTCAAACGCTTATAGCGAATCAATAGATGCAATGAACCAACCGATCTCCCCCTTTGAGAGTGTTTCCAAGTTCTACGAAAAACGCATATTTTATTATTCCTTTTTGTTGATTTTCTGTTATCTTTTCAGTTATTTTATTCCAAGTATCGGTATGAAACAAAAGATCGTTTTACTCTTCAGAGTTATAAAATCACGGATTGCGGTTAAAACTTAAAATAGCTCTTATTTGTTGTGGAGTTAAATAGAGTTTGTGGAACAAATTGAGCCGGGCCGTAACTATAAACTTGGGGGCCCCCAGGGAGGGCAAATTGAAACTTTGCCCCGGGCATAGTTTCTTTTCTCGCACACCGTTGTTTAGATGTACATAGTATGATAAGCCCAAAAATGACTAAAAAATGTAGAATTGGACAACTCTACTCGGCAGGCACTTGACGGCGACGCCCTTTTTGCCGATCCCACTGAAGTTAGCATAGGGAAGAAAATACGGACTTCTGATTGATTGAATACTTTAAAGAGCATTTTATTTAAGTTCGTTTTTGAGTATATGTAACTTAATCATGCGTTTCTGTTTAAAAACCTTTTGAAAGATGGATTGTGATAATTTTTTTTCGATTTTATGTATTTATTAATAGACTAGTTGAATCATCCGGCATTGTCAGGGACACGTTATGATAACCTTAAGCAAACAATTAACACTTTAGATCTACTATTAGTCAAAATTAAGCATAGGATATGAATTATTCGTTAAATAATATTTTAAAGAAATGCATAAAAAAATGAGTAAATGCTTTTAAAAAGGCCTTTGGACCTCAATAAAAACATCAGGGTGTAGGTCCGAAATAAAAGTCCAAAATTCAACTTTAAATTTATGCATTGAGAAGATTTGATAATAAGTGGGTGAAATATGCATGGAGAACAAAAATTTCAAGGTGCCTGAGCCGAGACCATAGGGAGTCTCAGGCTTTTAAATGGAATGTAAGAACATGGGAATAACTAAGTGAAAAAATAGTTCCAAAAATGAAGATTGTATTAAGAGAGGGCAGTTTAACAACAATTTATGGTACAAAATCTTCAAGGGGCCAGGAACTTATTTCTCATGTAGTTGGGTATAAAATATTTTTTGTAGTTATTAAAGTAATGGGAGGACGCTAAAGCAATATGAAAGAAAATTGCAAGCAATCCGGATCATTTTTAAAGAAATCGCACCAATGGCCCCAAGAACGCGATTAATATTCAAAATTGGTGGTAGCTAGACTATGGCGGGTTCTTAGTAGCTGATGGATTGAAGAAGTTATTTAAAAAGAGGAGTTAATTGAACCATTTTAAAGGGATTTTTTTAAGGGCCCAAAAATGACAACTGACAGTTAAAAGAAGGGCCCTAACAGGAAAACATGTTAAAATATCTTAGTAGTTAGCCCTTTAGATCTACAATTAGTCAAAATTAATCATATGGTATGAATTATTCATTTTAATAATATTTTATCGAAATGCACAAATTGATTCTGAAAATGTTTAAAAAAAAGGGTCCTAGCCGCGGATGAAAATATGAGAGGGTCAATCCATTTCAAGTGGTCCAGAAAATATAAAAATGGTCGCTCGACCATTTTTAAAAAATCTGAAATTTTTTGTACAACAACCCTAACATGATGGAAGTTCAAAATGACCGTTAATTTAATTTTACTATTTTTTGTTTGTGCATGGCGGCCATCTTTGTTTCATCGTGTTCAGCGATTTTCTCAGATACTAGGATACACAAAATTGCAAATATCTCGTCTTTTATTTTCCCAATTGAAATGGGGTTTGCAACATTTTGTTCAGAATAAAATAGGCTAAATGTACTGTTGTAGAATAATTTTGAAAAATAAATTTTTTACAGGTGAAATTTTAGCACAAAATTTAAGATTTTTTCCAAAATCTATCCGTTCGCAAGAGGAAATTTTTCATGTAAGGAAAACTGTCAACCTTACACAATTTTTTCTACAAATGGGTCAAAAGTGCGCGTACTCACATACCGAGTCCCAGATCTGGGAGTTGATTTCTCTTTGCGAAAAAAATTCCGAAATTCGTCAAAAATTTCAAAAATCGCACTTTTTAGGCTTTGATATCTCTGGTGGGGCACGAGATAAAAAATTTGAATTTCAGGCCTTTGATAGTATTGTGTAGTAGTGTTATGTACAAAACATTTCAAGAAGGAGATTTGACTATAAGCTGAGATACGGTGATTGAAAAAATGTTAAGAAATGCTATTACGAGTACATTAGGAGAAATGAGATTAGTCTCTTTTATTACAATATTTACACAGAAAATATCGTTTGTTGAAAACAGTTAAATAATAAACATTTAATTTGCAAAGATACTATATGTACTCAACAAAGAGCTTAACACTATTTACGAGAGATGTTGTGAGTTCGACCAGTTACTCTTGTCAGTCCATTAGGCTGTTTTTTCTCAAAATTTTATTTGAAGCCACCCAAGTCTTATCATCCCCTGTTAACTTGAATGAAATTCTCTAGGTTTAATAACTGAAACCATGTCAACTCGATCAGTTGCAACCAATTATCTGTAATTTACTTTTCCTGAAATGTGTTCCGAGTAAAATTGTTGCAATAGCATTTCTAGTAGGTTTGTTCATCTGGAAAAATAGTATATATGCTTAGCATACATTCTGAATTGTTTAAATCACACAAAAGCATTTGAAGAAGATATTTGTAATTAACATTTAACTTTGTACCATAAATAATTAATTTAAAATTTTGGAGGTGTGAACAATTACATAATAGGTTACAATAGTTTGGCAGTATTGTTTTCACATATTGTCCATGTCATATCTCAGCTTGTAGTCAAATCTCCTTCTCGAAATCTTTTGTACATAACACTACTACACAATACTAGAAAGGCCAGAATTTCAGATTTTTATCTCGTGCTCCACCAGAGATATCAAAGCCTAAAAAGTGCGATTTTTGAAATTTTCGACGAATTTCGGATTTTTTTTCGCAAAGAGAAATCAGCTCCCAGATCTGGGACTTGGTGTATGAGTACACGCACTTTTGACCTATTTGTAGAAAAAATTGTGTGAGGATGACAGTCTTGTTGAACAATTACATAGTAGGTTACAATAGTTTGGCAGTATTGTTTTCACATATTGTCCATGTCATATCTCAGCTTGTAGTCTGTGATATCTTCGAATAGTAGCACTCTCGGAATATAGATGGCGCAATGATACCGTGATCTGTTTTGTGAGGCAATGTATGTTGGCCAAATAAGATCGGAGATGTAAGAATGTTTTGTTGTTCGGGATGCTGCGTGAGCGGCAATTGTATTATAGTGTAAATAAATGATGGAACTATAAAAGTTGTTTCCCTGATGAAATTACAGTACAAGTAATTCGAACCCACACGATATTATAAAGTGGCGACGAGGATGGGATTATTTACCCATATTATTTTGAAAAGAAAAATATTGTGAAAAAAAGTAAACGCCGGGAAAAGAAATGGCTGTTGAAAAAGAAATTATTTCGCTTGGTCGGCTAGAAGAGTATGACTCAAAGGTTCCTTGGACTATTTATGTTGAGAAGATGGATTTTTATTTCTGTGCGAATAATATAAAGAATGAAGAAATGAAAAAGAATATTTTGCTTAGTTCTGTTGGTACGACAACATTTACGATTTTAAGAGATATTATTGTCCCGAAGACGTTAAAGGAGACAAGATATGAAGATCTTTTAAAAAAAGCTAAAGAATATTTTTCTCCTTGTCCAAGTGAAATTGTGGAAAGATTTAAATTTCAAAAACACCTTAGAAAGCCAGGGGAAAGCATAGCTGAGTTTGTAAGAGAACTTAGAAGATTGTCTGAATTCTGTAATTTCGGAAACACCTTAAATGACCGCCTGCGTGACCAATTTGTGTTCGGAATACAAGATGAAAAGATACAACAAAAGCTGCTGGATTCTAAAGAATTAAATTTCCAGACTGCGGTGGAGATCGCCGAATCTTTTGAATCTGCGGAAGCCGGTGTGAAATCACTACATATAGGCGAAAGTACAGCTGTAAATCAAGTGCGCGCTAGAGGGGAGAAACCGAAACCAGAAAAGTTCTCTCATCCATTTAAGCCCAAAGAAGAAAAATTCGCGTCTGAGAAACCATGTTTCAGATGTGCGAAACACCACAATCCTAAAATGTGCCCTTTCAAGAATGCCGAGTGCCATCTGTGCCACAAATTTGGTCACCTAAGAATTTGTTGTAGGAATCGAAAATTTATGATGAAAAATGATAAACAGAACAAAAACAGTAAAATTAAAACTGTTCAAGAGGAATATTGTTTTAATTGTGTGGACAACAACTCCAATAGTGTAACATGGCAAAAAAATGTAAAAATAAATGGTGTGAATGTTAAATTTGAAATTGACAGCGGGGCGGCGCATACTATAATAAGTAAAAATGTGGCAGAAAAGTTGTTCTCAGGTAAGCTACCTTTAATTAAATCTAAAGTTAAGTTACAAACTTATACTAAAGATTTTTTAACTGTATTAGGTGAGTTAAAAGTAGATGTTTTTGTTGATGAATATTGTATACCTGATTTAAAAATGTTAGTTATTAAAGAGGAAGGTCCGAGTCTAATTGGAAAAACTTGGTTAAAAGCATCAAAATTATTTTGGCCTAATGTAAATATGATTAAAAGTATTTCGAAAGATGATTTAATTAGAAATTTTCCAAATGTTTTTGCTGACGGGATCGGTACAATAAAAGGTCCTCCCGTTTCAATAAATTTGAAAAAGGATGCAAAACCAGTTTTTGTTAAGTCTCGACCTGTTCCGTTTGCTTTGAGAAGAGCTACTGATTTGGAATTAGAACGATTAACAAAAGAGGGTATTTTGAAACCTGTCGATCATTCAGATTGGGCTAGTCCTATAGTAATTGTTCCAAAACCAAATGGTACTGTTAGAATTTGTGGTGATTATAGAGCCACAGTAAATTCAAATACAGAAAATGATAATTATCCTCTTCCTATGATGGAAGAATTATTCTCTAAATTGTCAGGTGGAAAATTCTTTACTGTTTTTGATTTAAAAGATGCTTATTTAAAACAACCTGTAGATAATGAAAGTTGTAAAATTTTAACTATTAATACTCATAAAGGATTATTTAATGTTTTAAGATTAGCTTTTGGCGTAAAGTGTGCTCCTGGAATGTTCCAGAGAAAAATAGAGAATATATTAAAAAAATATGAGTATGTTGGTGTATTTTTAGATGATGTAATCATAAGTGCTAGGAATGAATCAGAACATTCTGAAAGAGTTGAAAGTGTTCTGAAATGCTTTTCTGAGCATGGTATAAGATTAAATAAGGAAAAATTAAAATTTATGGTTTCGGAAGTTTGCTATTTAGGACATAAAATTTCTCAGGAAGGAATTAGACCTATGCCAGAAAAAGTTAATGCTATTTTGAATGCACCTATTCCAAATAATGTGTCACAGTTGCGTTCATTTTTAGGCTTAATTTCTTATTATAGAAACTTCCTACCTAATATTTCAGATGTCTTAGAACCTTTACATAGATTATTAGATAATAATGTTAAGTGGACATGGTCAGAAAAGCATGATAAAGCATTTCAAAAAGTTAAAGAATTATTATGTACATCACCTGTTTTAGAATTATATGATGTTAATAAAGATATTGTTTTGAACTGTGATGCTTCAGAATATGGCATTGGTTCTGTATTAAGCCATATTATTGAGGGTAAAGAGAAACCCATAGCTTATGCTTCTAGAACTTTAAATAAAACTGAAAGAAATTATGCAATGATAGATAAAGAAGCTTTATCTGTAATATTTGGTGTTACTAAATTTCACCAATATTTAGCTGGTAAACAGTTTAAAATTATAACAGATCACAAAGATTTAATTAGATTGTTTGATCCTGTTAAAAAGGTACCTGATACATTATCACCTAGAATGCTGAGATGGTCGCTTATGTTAGCAGGATATGATTATACAATTGAGTATCGCGAAGGTAAAAATAATAAAAATGCGGACGCATTAAGTAGATTACCTCTCCCAGAAACTGTAAATATAGTAAGTAATCCTGCTGAAATAATGTTTGTTTCAAATAATAATGATTGGTCCGTTACTTCTAAAATGATTGCAAAGTGGACAACTGAAAATCCTGTAACTAAACAAATTTTAGAGTGGGTACTACATGGATGGCCTCGAAAGGTTAAAGCAGAAGAATATCAACCTTATTTTCGTAGAAAGGATGAAATTTCCTGTTTAGAAAATTGTCTATTATGGGGGCATAGAGTAATTGTGCCAGAGGAAGGTAGAGAATATATATTGAAATTGTTGCATTCTGTTCATCAGGGTATGTCTAGCATGAAAGCTAAAGCTAGAGGGGTGGTTTGGTGGCCAAACATGGATAAGGAAATTGAACAAATGGTAAATTCATGTAGTAGATGCCAAATGTGTGCGAGGGATAATCCAAAAATGAAACCCTTAGAATGGAAGTCTGAATTACCCTGGGAAAGGATTCACATAGATTATGCAAGTCCGTTTGAAGGGAAATTTTTTTAATAGTAGTTGATTCTTATACAAAATGGTTAGAAGTAGAAGTAGTGTCCAGGACCGATAGTAGAAATACTATTAGAGTATTAAGAAGAATTTTTGCGACATTTGGATTACCTTTAGAATTAGTCAGTGATAATGGATCCGCGTTCACAAGTGAGGAATTTGAGGAATTTCTTAAAAATAATGGAATTAAGTATACACCTATTCCACCATATCATCCGTCGTCGAACGGACAGGCGGAAAGATACATGCAAACTGTGAAAAATTGTCTTAGGAAGCTAGATAAAACTGACATAACATTATCAATTGCACGACTTTTGTTAGAAAATCATTCAACTCCTCATTCGGTGACTGGTAAAACTCCTGCTGAATTAATGTTTGGAAGGCCAATTCGAACAGCCCTTCATTTGGTATTACCATCAAAACCTAAAATACAGCAACCCCTGCACAAATTTAAGCTTCATGAATTAGTTTTTGTTAAAAATTTTGGAAAGGGGGAGAAATGGGTAAAAGGAAAAATTATAAAATTATTAGGAAGTAGATGGGTTTTAGTAAATAGATGTGACGGAATAATGTGTAAGCGTCATGTAAATCAGTTGAGACGTAACAGGGAGATAAGTTACGAAAAATCTGAAAGAATTGAAGAAAATGACCACAATAACAAACAAATGTCAGAAAGATTTGAAAATATGGGTTATAGTGGTAAAAATTACAATGTTTATGATAATTATGAAAGGGTTAATAAAAACCGTTTTTCTGGTATTAATGGAAAAATAAAAGACCAACGTGATAATGAGAATATTATGGAACCAAACAAATCTCAGCCTTCACATGATATTGTAACAGGTACTGTTGTGACTAATAAAAATGATGTTATGGCAGATATATCTGTAAAGGACACTGTGACTAAAAATAATGATGAGGACTCGAAGAAAAGTGTTCCAGTTCGAAGAAGCAAAATAGACCAAGATTGCCTGTAGTTCGTTTGAACTATGAGGAGAGGGGTGTGATATCTTCGAATAGTAGCACTCTCTGAATATAGATGGCGCAATGATACCGTGAGTCAATGCATGTTGGCCAAATAAGATCGAAGATGTAAGAATGTTTTGTTGTTCGGGATGCTGCGTGAGCGGCAATTGTATTATAGTGTAAATAAATGATGGAACTATAAAAGTTGTTTCCCTGATGAAATTACAGTACAAGTAATTCGAACCCACACGATATTATATAGTCAAATCTCCTTCTTGAAATTTTTTGTACATAACACTACTACATAATACTATCAAAGGCCAGAATTTCAGATTTTTATCTCGTGCCCCACCAGAGATATCAAAGCCTAAAAAGTGCAATTTTTGAAATTTTTGACGAATTTAGGAATTTTTTTCGCAAAGAGAAATCAACTCCCAGATCTGGGACTTGGTGTATGAGTACACGCACTTTTGACCTATTTGTAGAAAAAATTGTGTAAGGTTAACAGTTTCCCTTGCATGAAAAATTTCCTTTTGCAAACGGATAGATTTTGCAAAAAATCTTAAAGTTTGTGCTAGAAGTTCATCTGTAAAAATTTATTTTTCAAAATTTTTCTAGCACTGTATATTTAGCCTATTTTATTCTGAACAAAATGCTGCAAACCCCATTTCAATTGGGAAAATAAAAGACGAGATATTTACAATTTTGTGTATCCTAGTATCTGAGAAAATCGCTGCACACGATGAAACAAAGATGACCGCCATTCACAAACAAAAAATAGTAAAATTAAAATAACGGTCATTTTGAACTTCCATCATGTTAGGGTTATGTACAAAAAATTTCAGATTTTTTAAAAATAGTCGCGCGACCAGTGCTGGACCACTTGAAATGGATTGACCCGAGAAGAAGAGTTCAAGACTCAAATTTAAAAATTTTACACTGAGAAGGGGATAAATTTAAAGAGTGGACTATGTTTGCCTCACAAAATGTTCAGGGGCCCTAGACTGAGCCCTATGATGCCACAGGAGGCCAAAGTGTCTTATATGGAATATCAAAACATTAAAATATCTAAATGAATAAAGAATCCTAAAAATGAAGATCGGATTAAAAAGGAAACAATTTATTAACAACTTATTATTACAAAAATTTCAACGGGCCCCAAGGGGACAGGAATTTATTTTGCATGTAATTGGGTATAAAGATATTTTTTGTAGTTATTAAAACGATGGAAAGACGCTATAACTATGTTAAATAAAATTGAAAGCAATTTGGTTCATGTTTAAAGAAGCTGCATCAAGGGCCTCAAGAAAGCAATTGACAAACAAAATTAATGGTAGCTGAAGTCAGAGAAATTCTTTCGTCGTTCGTAATAGGTAGAGAGAGGACATAAAAAATTGACAGAAAAAAAAAACTAGTGAATTGGACCATTTTTAAAGGAGCTATAATATGGGGCCCTGTCGGGACCAACTGGCAGTTAAAACCAGGGCCCTAATATGAAACCATGTAAAATATTTTAGTACATAGTGCTTTAGATCTTTAATTAGTCAAAATTAAGCATATAGTCGGAACTATTCTTTGGAATGATATATTTTTTTAAATGCACCAATTGATTGGGCAAATGTTTAAAAAGGGCCCTAGGGTCCGAATAAAAACATCAGGTTTTCTGAATTGGTCCTGAAAGAAGAGTCCCAGGCAACTTTAAAAATTTGCACTAAGAAGATCAGAAATATAGGAAGTGAAATATGTTTATTTAACAAAATGTTGAGGGGCCCTGGACTGGACCCTATGATTCCACAGGGGAACACAGTGTCTTGTATAGAATGTCAAAACATTAAAATATCTAAATGAATAAAGAATCCTAAAAATGAAGATCAGATTAAAAGGAAGCAATTTATTGACAATTTATTATTACAAAAACATCAAGGGGGCCTGTACCGGGCCCCAAAGGGCCAGGAAATTATTTCGCATGTAGTTGGATATAAAAATATTTGTGTAGTTATTAAAATAATGGGAAGACGCTAAAACTATGTTGAATAAAATTGAAAGCAATTTGGATCATTTTTAAAGAAGCTGCAGCAAGGGCTCCAAGAAAACTATTAATATTCATAGAGCTGAAGTCTAAAAAAAATTTTTTGTTGTTCATATCGTAGTTGGAGGACCTAAAAAGTTGTTTAAAAAAAGCTAGTAAATTCGACCATTTTTAAGGGAGCTATGATAGAGGGCCCCATAGGAGCCAACTGACAAATAAAATCAGAGCCCTAACATGAAAACATGTTAAAATGTTTTAGTACATAACGCTTTAGACCTTTAATTAGTCAAAATTAAGCATAGAGTATGAATTATTTGCAAGAATATTATTTTTTAAAAATGCACCAATTGTTTGGGTAAGCGTAAAAAAAGGGCCCCAGGGCCCGAATAAAAATATCAGGGTGTTGGCCCTGACATAATAGTCCAAGATTCAGCTTTAAAAATTTGCACTAAGAAGGTGAGAAATTTAGGGAGTGAAAAATGTTAAGCGCACAAAAAGATCAAGGGGCCCTGGGTCGGCCCTATGATTATCTAGGAGGCCCCAGTGTCATATATGGAATGTAAAAATTTGAAAATATCTAAATGGAACTGATATCCAAAAACGAAGATCGAAATTAATGGAAGCAACGTATTAATAATTTACTATCACAAAGACTAAAAGGGGCTCTAAGACGGGCCCCAAGAGTCCAAGGTCATAATTGAAGAGTAAAAAGGCGAAAATATCTAAAAGGAGAAAGGTATGTCAAAACGGAAATGATTAGATAAAAAGGAGTCAAGCTATTAACAATTTGGCGCATAAAAATTATAAGAGGCCCAGGGCCCTGGCCCTTAAAATATTAAAAGTCTAAGCCTCAGGTGCATCAGGACCTGTCTTGGACTATTTTCACTTAAAATTTCAGACTTCTATGTGCGGTAGATTTTGCTAACCATCGCAGTCACACACTCACACACACATACGCAGACATACACAATCAGAGCGTTTTGTTAACTTATTAGTATAGATAAGAAGAAAGATTTTCTAGAATTTTTTAGATGATTTTTATATTATTCAGTCGATTAGAAGTCCATATTTTCTTCCTTATACTAGCTTCGGTGGGATCAGCAAACATGCTGGCGCGACATGACACATTCGACTCGGCATTTTGCTGTCTGCTGTAGAACTCCTTTTGCATGCGAAGCGTAATACCCCGTTCACACTATGGATAGTTAAGATATCTCAGGCTTGGAACTAGTGATGGGCGATTTCGATTTTTTAAATCGATTTAATCGATACTACGGCCTACTCGATTTAATCGATACTTTAAAATTTTTAATCGATTTCTCTGAAGGTAATATAATTTTCATTTTCCTTCAAAAGTCGAAGATAAAACAGTCGGGTTTGTCAATTCCAAATTTTCAGTGTAGTAGTTTCTAAGATAGAAGAATTAAAGAAACCTCAGAACACCCCCCCTCCCCCTGCAAAATAGTGTTTTTTGTTGAGTGATGTACACCAAAAATTGATCAGGATCAATTTTTATCAGGTACCAGCTGAATCTGAATTTTGATGAAAATCCAAGAAAGCGCGATATACAGCTATTGCGAAATCATAAAAAATGCAACGTATCAGCGCCACCTGTAGGGCAATTTACAGCAAGAACTAAACAAAACTAATCTATGTCAGGGATTTACTGAATCCGAATTTTGATGAAAATTCGTTCTTGAGATAGCGCCATTGCGTTAATCATGAATAATGCAGTATAGCAGCGCCATGTCTTAAGCGATTTCCACGAAAATGTAATTAGCATCAAATAATATCAAAGACTAATTGAATCTAAATTTTTTATGAAAGTCCGTGCATTAGTTCTTGAGAGAAAGCTAAAATGGAAACAGGAGCGTGCGAAAAGAGAACTGTGCCCGGTTCAAAGTTCCAATTTAGCCCCCACCCCCTATTAACTTTTTCTTGTGATAGGCTAGAAATGATGTTAGTAGTAAAAATTTGGCGCCCCCTAAATTTCCGCGCTCGGGACGACCGCCTCCTTTCGACGCCCCCCCTTTCACATGGCGCTGAGTGGAAATTGTGAAAAATTCAGCATAGCAGCGCCATCTGAGAAGCGATATACATCAAAATGCAAAAAACATCAATTCATGTCAAGGACTAACTGGATCTGAAATTTGATGAAAATCCGTGCATTCGTTATTCAGATATAGCTTTTGCACAAATCGCAAAAAATGCAGCATAACAACGTCACCTGTTAGTCTATATATACCAAATATTAATTAGATTCAGTTTATATCAAGGTCAAGCTAAATCTAAAGTTTTGTGGAATTCCGTACATTTGTTCTTGAGATAGAACGGTCAGAAATTTTTGTCATATACAGACTCACAGAGTGACAAACACACACACAGACAGATATTTCTTAAAAACCATGAAATCGTTTTAAAAACCTTCTAAAATATATAAATCCATCGAAAACGGGAAGTCGAAATTTTTCACGAATCTTATACTGTCTTCTTGTAAAGTTACAAAAGAAAGTAAAAATGTAAAATCGATTCTGCCCGTAAGATCGATCTTTAGATTCGATTTCGATCTTTAGATTCGATGTCGATCTTTAGATTCGATTTCGATCTTTAGATTCGATGTCGATCTTTAGATTCGATGTCGATCTTTGAAATCGATTTCATTTTCATTTACTAAAATTGAAAGCGCATTTTGGGAGATTCTTAGATACCAATAGAATTGTATTTTTTTTTTATTTATTTTAAATGGATCCACGTTTCAGATCGAATTAATTTTTCCAATTTTATTGTTTTAATGGTAGTATTGATGTAAAATTACGTATAAGAATGGATTTTTTTTTTCTTTCTTGGCTAAATTAGTGTTGAATGCAGATATTTTTCTGCGACTCCACAGGAAGGCATCATGTTTTACAGCTCTGTAGGAGAGGGGGAATCGCAATTTATGCATTAAAAAACATAAAATCTCATAACTTCTGGGGGGGGGGTATCCCCTGTAGGCCACACCCATTAATTCGACACTAGGTTAAATCGTTATATTTTTGTTTAAAAGTCCAGTTATTTGGAATATTAGTTTATTATGTTTTATTTTTCACGCTCGTCTCTTCTAATCCCCCCCCCCACCCTCTTCCGCGTCAGTTTTAACTTACAGGTCCGTTCGAAATATGCATACAGTTTTAAAAATGTCCAATTCTCGGTCTATTTTATTTTAGATCCACATTTTAAATCCTTGACAAAAGATAAATAAGGGATCGCCTTTCCGCCCGTTTGGGTATTTTTTTGTTTCTTCAAAAGAAACAAAAAACTTTTTTTTTTTTGGGGGGGGGGGGGGGCAGAGGGATTTTTTCTCATTTCTTGATACAATATGTCTATTGAAAGCTCATGCTTCATACATTACAAATCTAGCATAATAAATTTTCTCCCATCATTTTAGGTCACGTTACGGACCCATAGTGGGTTAGCAGCAGCGCTATTATTTCTTTAAATTGTCATCTTTAAATTCGTAATATCCTTTGAATGTAATGTCCGATCTGAATAATTCAAAAGGTAATCTACAGATATTGTAACAGGCATTAATACAAAATGATTTATTTGGATAAGATTAAAGTATCGATAGTATGGTCTAATATTGGTTGGTGTATTTATCGCGTTTTAAAATGTAAGAAAGTTATAGTGAGTTAACTACAAAAGCTGGGCAGATGGTATCGCGCGGTTTTTTATAGGTATTGATATGTTCTTTAATATTATAGAACCTTTATTTTTTATTTATTTAAAAGTATTTCCTGACGATTCAAAATTATATATCTAACGATTCAAAAAATACACACGTAATTGTCCAAGGTTTCACTTCTGTCGGCACTCTCGGAGTCCCACTATTTTATTTTATTTTTCATGTTCGCCCGTCCTAACCCCCCCCCCCTCACCCCTTCCTCACCAATCTTAACTTACAAGATCGTTCAAATTATGACTGCGGTTTTAAAAAAGTCTAATCCTCGTTCTATTTTGTTATAAATCCATATTTTGAAACCCCAACAAATTCAAATTTATCAATTCAAAAGATGCATTTGGGCCGGGGGCGCCCTTCTGTCCGTTTGGGATTTACCTTACCCCACTTGGTGGGGGGGGGGCATATTTTTTGTTTCTTCCACACCATCTCATGTAACATATCATTATAAAGCTTTTATCTCCTCGTTTTTTTTCTGTTACTACCCCTCTCTTCACTTAGTTACATGCTCTTGGCACTTTTTATAGTTTCAAAGACTGCTTGTTCCCCGCGGGCCACCCCATGAATTCAACGCTAAGTTAAACACTATATTTTTGTTTAGAAGCTCAGTTATTTGGGTTATTAGTTTATTATGATTTTTTTCCCATGTTCGTCCGTTCTAATCCCTCGCTCCCCCCCTCCCCTTCCTCGCCAATCTTTACTAAATGGGCCGTTCAAAGTATGCATGTAATTTTTAAAATGTCCAATTCTCGTTCTATTTTATAGTAAATCCTCATTTTGAAACTTCGACAAACGATACATTTGGGCCAGATCCGTAGCTAGAAGTGATCTATAAGGGGGGCTCATATATTTTTTTCTCTCTCTCTCTGCAGCAGAAAGATAAATTAGTGCATGTTCAGGTTGTAGGTACTACGTTTCTTATGAAACTGTTTTAATAACTTCATTTTATGCTAAGAAAAGTATATGATGATGGAAATTTTGAGTATATAACTGGTGCAATATTAAACATCATGTTAGCTTCCTATGTACAAATAGGACGAGGGAGTGTTGAATTACTTATTTTAGATGCAATTTAGTAATTCTGAAAAGAAGGATCAAAATATTTTGAGCCCCCCCTCCCCCCCTGGAAAAGATTCCAAAGTCACTAAATGCATTTCTCTTCCGAAAATTCAAATGGAATTCTGTTCAAAAATCTAATTTAGTTTTAATAAATTAGATTTTTGAAAGATTTTTGAACAGAATTCCATTTGAATTTTCGGAAGAGAAATGCATTTAGTGACCTTGGAATCTTTTCCGGGGGGGAGGGATCAACATATTTTAGGGGGGGGGGCTGAGCCGTCCATAGCGCCCCTTTAGCTACGGCTCTGATTTGGGCTATGGTCGCTCTTCCGTCAAGAGTGGGATTTACCTGCCCCCTGGGTATGGGGCATATTTTTTGTTCTTCCAAACTATCTCGTGTAACATTTCGTTGGCATTAAAAATAAGTTTTTTTTTTTTTTTTTTTTTTTTAATCTATACTTTTTGTTTCCCATCCTAGTTACACACTCTTGGCATTCTTTATCCTCGGTTTAATGCCAAGTTACTCAGTGTTGTTATTAGTTGAGTTATGTCTCTCAAATTTGTCAAAGCTTTTGTGTAAGTGACAATCATTTTAAAATTTAAAATTCTTATTATCCGACTCTAAAATGTGCAATAGCTTAATTCTATGCCTCCCTAAATGGGGATGGGGGGGGCAGGAGGCGGTAATTATGGTCCTGCTGATTGTCTATGTTTTGGAATTAGTAATTTGGATCTTCTCTGTGTGAATCTGAATATCGAAATATCGATTCTAGTATCGATTCTAGAACTGAGAAATCGATTCTTATTATGATCGATGTTGTCTTATACGATTTCGATTTTAATCGATTGTCAAAATTTTCAGAATCGCCCATCACTACTTGGAACTCTCTCAGAGAGTTCCACAAACTCTCTCAGTGGCGTAGCTAAGGGGGGGCAAGGGGGACGTCCGCCCCGGGCGCAGAGGCCTAGGGGCGCCAAATTGAGAGAAATTGTTATATATCTATACTGGGGTGGGGGCGCAAAATTTCTTGCTGGCCCCGGGCGCCAAAAAACATAGCTACGCTACTGAACTCTCTCAAAGAGTTTCAACTCTCTCGGGCTAGATACAGGAACAACCACCTACTCTCATTGGCTACAAAGTTTCGCTTTTACTGATTGGCTGTTGTGGCCGTCTGTATTTCAAGCGCATGCGCATACGTTACATTTGTTCAGTTCAGAGATACAGTGACATTCGCTGAGATATCTTAGATAATTTTTTCAATGTGAACAGGCATCCAATTCCCGGAGGGTCCACTTCAAACGCGGCTTCAAAATTCCACTTCAAAATTCTTATCTTAAGATATCTTAAGTTTGTAGTGTGAACAGGGTATAAGGAGTGTCTTGACAGACAAGCAAAAACATCTATTCTAGCACTTTGATTTTTTTATTACTAACTTTTAGGTATGTGCTGTGCATTTTATAGGAGCTTAGACTAGAAACTAAAATCAATAGTTTTTTAACCATCAGTTTGGGGCCCCTCAGGCTTGGGGGCCCCGAAGCAGTGCCCCGGCTGCTCCGGCGTGCAACGAAAGTGAAAAAGAGGTCTTGCGTTTTTTTTTTTTTTTTTTTTTTTTTTTTTTGTAATCGAAAGGAAAATGAGATTGACTTGAACGGACAATGGATATGTAGAGGGTTTCTGTAGTGAAAGGTGTGTTTTAATTTCGGATTCTTTGGAGTGCGTTCGCTTGCCCAGGGCGGAGTGAAGGAGGGGGGGGGGTGGATAGGGCAAACAGAGGGGGCATGTGCCCCGGACAACAGACAAAAGGGACGGGGCGGCGCTAAATGAAGATTTTGTTTGTCTATTTTTCTCAAGTTTATGTTTAGCATGATATTGTTAAAATAGTTCTGTCTGGTATCTACAAATGATATAGGATTATAAGAATATCCTGTATAATACGGAACGTTTTTCTATTCCTTTCGATTCCATTTTCAGGATTTTAAGGAATCCATATTTGACAAAGCTGATTATGTTGTTCAGTACAACATATTTAATAATTGTGCTTTTTAAAGTCAGCTATTTGAAACTTATAAATATTATCTCTGCAAATTTAATTTGGTTAGGCGGGGGTGGGGGCGAATTTCATATTTATCCCGGGTCTAAAAAAGACTAGTTTCAGCACTTGCTTGGCAGATGGTAGTTTATTTGGTTTTGAATATTCGAATTTTCGAGAGGAGATTTCTGATACTAGATTTTTTTTTTCTAGTGAGTGGAGGGGCGAATGATTTATTATTTTTTTTCCCTTTCCTTTTATTCCTTTTTTTAAATTTGTCATTACTGCGTCTTAAAAAAATGAGGGATGAAAGCTTTTTTTTATTTTCTTGTTTTTAATCTACTGAAAAAAGAAAAAAGAAAATGGCATTTTAAAATTTTTGAGGACACGTATAGACAGGGAGGCGGTAGCAAAGACATTCTCCTTATCAAGTTCTCGGATGAAATTCTAAGATTAGTTAAATCTCGATTCGTATATTAAAATGCAATCGGTCTGCCAAGTCATATCTTGGAGGAAAATACCGAAAGCCCGATTTTAGCGATTCATTCGTAATTTTACCATTATGTTTTTCTGCAACCAAAGTTATGAAAGCATGAAGGACTGGGACCAGGCAAACACAATGGTAAACGTACAAGTCAACCTTTTAAATCGGGATTTCAAGATATGACTTGGCAGACAGTTTTAATATGCGAATCGCAATTTAACTTATCCTAGAATTTCATCCGTGAACTCGATGAGATGATTGTCTTTGTTGTTGTCTATGTTGTCACCTCCCCAAGGGCGGCACCAGAAGGGGGGACCGGAAGGGGGCATATGCCCCCTCGTCGGGCATACCTGGCCCCCCCATCGGGGTCAAAATTCGATTTCGTCGGGGAAAATATTTTAACTTTTGAAATTCGACCCCGTCAAATTGGGTCAATATATGAAGTTTTTTTTTTTTTTTTTTTTTTTTTTTTTTTTATTATACACAGATTGAATAAAGTAATTATTCTAGGTACGAGTCGGTTTCTGAATGAATTTCGATTCTTGCAGATTAAGTTCAGATAAATCCGATCTTTCCAAAAAAATATCGAATTTCTTAAAATAAAAATCTATATACAGGGTGTCCGAAAAGTCTGGAAACGGTCGAATAACTCGAGAAATACATATGAGATTGAAAAACATAAATATACGTGTTAAATATTTTTAAATAAGCTACTCAGTGATACCAAATTTGACCTTCGTAACCGACCCCCTGGGGGTCAGAGGGGGTCCAACTTTGAAATCTTAAATTATAACCCCCATTTTTTATTGCAGATTCGGATTCTACGGACAAAAATACGTAACTTTTGTATTTGATGTTTATTTCGAATCCCCGTTTATCACGGTATAATTGAGCATATTAAATCGATACATATTTCGGCTTCTCCAACGGGATTTTCCCTAATCGAAACTAATTGGGGAGAATTTATGACATCAAATTCCTCGTCTTTTGCAATAATAGCGTTTCCTGAAAATCACCCGTGCCGATTATTTCGGTAGTGCTACACAGTTAAAAATTTGATCCATTTGCTGTAGCGTCACTCCACAGCTTTTGTCGCGTCGGCTGGTTCAGTGGATTTCGAATAACACAAAATTAATTTAGGCGATTCATATTCAATAACTTCAAACGGGTATCACTTCTTTTTAATTGGAAGAAAATACTTTACATCTTCTATATACATTATACATACTGTACACCTTCTTATTTACACATATGTTACAAATATTTACATGAAATTCGATATATTTTAGAATTATTCTTCTATCAAGACTGTCATAACACCATCGCGTATTAATTCTTTTCTCTCTCTGAAAAACATAAACAAAACAAAAAAAATATCTTGAGCCCAGGGGAGGGGTTGCCACGCGTAACTAAGATCAGGATTCATCGCCCTTTTGGCGTTAAAACATGATTCCCCACACACTCCCCACCTGGACTCATGAGAGTACATAATGATAAATCAATAAAACTAAATTCTTACAATAAACATTAATTTAAATCATAACTCAAATAAAAAAACAGAAAAAAATTTCAATCTTCAGATGCTGACATATAAAGCATTAAACAATAAAATAATATCATGAATAATATAAATAAAAAATGGCACTTCAATAACATGTAGCTACATGAACGTGTCTGGCCAGACATTTACCTGAATAAAATAAACTAAATATATATACATAATATAAACAAATTAAATACTATTATTAATATCTCAATAATCCTTTCAATTTGAAATAAAGCATAATTATACACAATGAAACCTTTTTTCTAAATGGATAAATTAACAATTGCAAAATACACACATAAAAAAGATATTTCAACTATGAATTTATAATAAGAAATAAATCACATTTATATTCAAATAATAGTAGAAAAAAAGTAATTAATTTAAATTTCAAATGCTGAAATCAATTAACATTCAACAATCTAATTCTAAAGGATACAAAAGTTGAACTGGTTTTCTTAGCAGTCCATGAGCAGTCTTTACCATGCAAGCTCGAATAAGCTGATCTCTGCCAAGAATCACTTCTTGAATTACTCCTAAGTCCCACAACAGTTTTGATTTAGCATTACCGTCCACTAAGACAACATCTCCAATCTTTAGATTTTTGTGTCTCTCAGGAGTTTTAAATTGATGGATCGATCTTAAGTTCAGTAAGTATTGTTCCTTCCATTTGGTCCACAGTTGTTTCAACAAGGTAGTTTGGTATCTTTTTCTCCTTAATAATGTCTCTCGGGTAGAGATTTTATTCTCTAATTCGGCAAAATGTAGTGGAAAACTAATATTTTCTCTTCCGAGTTGAAGAAAGTGAGCTGGTGTAAGTGGCTCTGGCTCGCCGAAATCACTTGTTGTATACGTAAGAGGTCTCATATTTATTACGGCTTCTATTTCTGCCAAAATTGTAGCCAATTCTTCAAATGTGATGAGAGCTCTTCCCAAAATTTTTCTTAGGGGTTCTTTTACACTTTTTACGAGACGTTCGTAAAATCCTCCCCACCATGGGGCACGCTCGATGATAAATTTCCATATAATGCCTTTGTTTGATATGAAGTCTTGAAGTTCTTGATCTTTAATGATTTTTTCAAATTGTTGTAATTCTTTGTCGGCAGCTTTAAAACTTAATGCATTATCAGAAAAAATTATTTGACAGTTTCCGCGTCTTGAAATAAATCTACGAAAACTCAACATAAAGGACCTTGTAGTCATATCCCTGACTGCTTCCAAATGTATTGCTCTTGTTGCGGCGCAGGTGAACAGTACAATGTAGGATTTTGACGTCTCTTTACTATCTGTTCTGATGATTATTGGGCCGGCAAAATCCAATCCTATAACGGTAAACGCAGGGGATTGTGAGATCCTTTCTTTCGGAAGTTGCCCTGTTAGCTGGTCAGCTGCCCTTGCATTGTATCTTCTACAAATTAAACATTTTCTTAGATTCTTTCTGATAGATTGTCTTCCTTGTGGAATCCAAAATTTCTTCCGGATTTGTGCAAGTGTTAAAGAAACTCCACTATGCAGCAAATTTCTGTGTTCTTGCATTATTAGCAATTCTGTTAATTTTTCGTTCTTCGGCAATATGATTGGGTTGGTCTCATTCGAATCAAAGGAGCCTTCATTAAGTCTGGTTTTTATTCGTAAAATTTTATTTTCATCCAAATATGGACACAGGGAATAAATTCGTGATGTTTTCTTAACAGAATTTCCTTTTTCTAATGACTCAATTTCTTCCTTATAATTCTTCATTTGTACTTCTTTGATTAATAATTCTTCAGCTTCTTTCAATTCTTCAGCAGATAATGTATCTTTACGCTTGATTGAATTTCTTAAATTGAAAATAAATCTCCTAACTCTTGCCAATGTTCTAACTGCCTTCAAGAAGGAACTGAAGCGCTCAATTTCTATAAGTGGCTTCTGTTGTTCTGATGAACAAACATTTTGTAAAATCACATTTCTTTTAGCTTCTAGTTGTTTCATATCTTCATCTATTTCTCTGTCTTCTTTGGGCCATAATTTAGAATCTTTAACTAACCATGGAGGCCCTGACCACCACAGGTCATCTTTTTCGAGGTCCAGAAGGGATAGTCCTCTTGTGAGTCGATCAGCAGGATTTGAGCTACCGGGACAATGTCGCCAGTTCTTTGGATCTGTTAAACTTTGTATTTCTGATGTTCGGTTGCTTACAAATGGCTTCCAAGTACTAGATGAACTCTTGATCCAGTGAAGCACGATATTTGAATCGCTCCAATAATGTACTCTGTCTTCACTTATCTTGAGAACAGACATTACCCGCTTTCCAAGTCTAGCTCCAATCAGAGCACCCATCAGTTCGAGGCGGGGCAAGGTTAACTTCTTTATGGGAGCTAGTCTGCTTTTTGACGTAACAAAACTTGTCTTGATACTATTATTGTTATTGTATCTCAGATATATAACACTTCCATAAGCCTTAATACTTGCATCACTAAAACAGTGAATTTCTAAATTGTCATAATTGTCCATTTCCTGAAAATAATATCTTGGAATTTTTATTTTACTAAGATGTGGAATCTGTGCACACCAGTTATCCCATTTTTTCTCTAAATGTTCTGGCAAATTCTGATCCCAATCGATACCATGTTCCCATAATGATTGAAAAATCATTTTAATTAAAATCGTAAATGGTGATAAAAACCCAACAGGGTCAAAAATTCTTCCAGCTGCTCGAATTATAGTTCTTTTGGTCTTATCTTGACAATGAACAAATTCTAACAGACTTTGATTATCTAATCTAAAAATGTCTTCTTCAGTGTCCCATATTAACCCTAAAATTTTAAATGGAGTTGTGTCAGTTGATGTATCAGCGCAAACATTCATATCTAAAGATTTTAAATTTTCCTTTAAAATGGTAGAATTACTTTGCCATTTACGTAAAAACATATTTGCTTGCTGAAAAATAGATAAAGATTCCTTTGAAATTTTTAAAGCTTCATTAACCGTATGTGCTCCTAACAATAAATCGTCCACATACATGGAAGAATCAATTTTAGAGCAAGTTTCCGGATATAAAGTTGCATACCTCTTCAAATGATGTTTAATTACAGCTCCTAACAGAAATGGACTCGAAGTGACGCCAAATAATACACGACACATTTTCATAATTATAAAATTAATTGGGGAATTTTTATCTTGAGGGAGTTCTTCGATTCACAGGAAACGCGTTATATCTCTGTCACTTTCAGCAAGACTTATCTGTAAGAAAGCCTTTTCAATGTCTGCCACTACGGCAATTTTATTGCTTCGAAATTGCAAAATTAAATCAAATAAATCTGAGTTCAAATTGGGACCTGGGAAGAGTACATCATTTAGAGAAGGTTCAGAAGGAGCGTGAGATGAGGCATCAAAAACAATGCGTAGTTTGGTTGTTTGTTTATCCCTTCGAATTACAGGGTGGTGGGGTAAATAATAGGTCAAATTACCATTCGGTGAATTTATTTCTTGCGGTTCAACAATTTCTACTATTCCTAAAGCCTTATATTCATCAATAATTTCTTTATATTCCTTAAATAATGCAGGATTATTTACAAATCGTTTAATTAGACTATTAAATCTCTTTTTGGCAACATCATAATTATTCGGAAGATCAACATTGTCATATTTCATAGGTAATTTAACTTCATACCTATTGTTCTTAAACTGAATAGAATTTTCAAATTGTTCTAATACTTCATTATCACACAAATCTTTATTTGTATTATCTTCCTGAATCCCTAACCCTTCTATAGTCCAAAATTTTTCAAGTTGAATTGACATTTTATCATCTTCATTATTATCCCAAATAGATATATACATTGCACCCACTAAATTATTTTCATAAACTTCATCTGAGAACTTCCCATGAAGTGTCCAACCTAGTTTAGTTTCATTCAAAACAAGAGTAGGTGAAATACGTTTATATTTCCCTGTCATAATTGACCAATAGTAGTCGCTACCAATCAACAAATCTATTTTATTCTCCCCATCATTTAATTCATTTGAAACATCTGACAACTGTATACCCATTTCTTTTATTTTTTCATTTAACTCTGAACTTGGGGCGCGTATTATATCTGAACAAATTTTCTCTGTTTCTAATGCTTCCAGAGAAATTACATTGTCAGAAAATTTATCCTTTAAGAAAATTTTAACTCTATTGTGATTATTAACAATAGGTTTCGTACCAGCAAATGTATGGATTTTTAATGATTCCTGTCCTGTCACCTCTAAATTTAAATGCCTTGACAAATTCTTTCCGACAAACGTACGCTGCGACGCACTGTCTAGCAAGATACGAACATTAATATTTTTATCTTTCCCAATCATTGTTCCCTTTAAAGTTTGAAAATAAACATATTCATCTGGCTTACAACAAAGTGAAGAAACAGTTATTTTTTCATATTGCGTATTTTGCTTTCCCCCTATTTCATCCCCTTCAGTTGAAACAAGGTCAATTTTATTTTCCTTTGATGATCTTTCTTTTACTTTTTTATTACAAAGAGAATTTTGATGAGCCTTTGAATTACAAAGAGTGCAACGAATATTAGAATTTTTACAAAACTTACTCTTATGAAATCTTTTGTAACATCGAAAGCATTTCGCTTGTTTCGATAAAGATTGCTTTCTTTCTTCCAAATTTAAGTTACACAAATTTGCTTCATGTTTCTGAGAACAAAAAGGGCAAAGATTTTCTGTAATTGTATTTAATGTAAATGCTGAGGGATTTTTATTTTTTTCCTTGAAGAAAATGTTTAGAAGGATTTTGTTTAAATTTATTTTCATGAGATTTAATCTCAAAACTGACAGATGTAACATTAACAACCTTTTCCCGCGCTTCGATTTCGCGCTTAAGGAACAATAATAAATCATTTACGCAAACATCTTTTTTCTCGCACTGTTCTCTATGAAATTGCAATAAAAGGTCATTAGGTATACATTTATAAATAATAGGTAACAATAAACAACCATATTGGTCTGATTTCACATCCAATGATTCTAAACTTCTTATTTGTATCGCTATTTCATCATACAATTTTCTTAATGAATAAATATCATTTGATCTTCGCACTGCTTCTAAATTTAATAATTTATTTGTGTGCGCAGATATTAAAACTTCTCTTTTTCCAAAACGATCCTTTAATATATTTATTGCCGTTGCGTAATTTTCACCAGTTAATGGAAGCCCGTTAATAGCAGCAGCTGCTGATCCCGAAATCAAAGATTTCAAATAAGTAAATTTTTCTATCTCTTGAAGGGCTTCATTTTCGTGAACAGCGACTTTAAATTGCGGCCAAAATTCTTGGAATTCGCAAATGTCGCCGGTGAATTTGTTTAAAGAAATTCGCGGCAATTTGGTGTTACATTTTAACTGAGTATCTGATATGGGGGGCGTAGTTACTTTTGGTTCATTTGTAATATCAGAAGTTTTCTTTAAATTATGCAAAAATCTATTTGCTCTCGATTTACACGTAATAATTGATTCTTTATATTCTAAACAAGTTTCAATTTCGGTTTCTAAATTAGAAGATTCAATTTCAGATTGTATTAAATCGTCTAGGTTTTCTAGAGAAATCTTATGTTCCAGCAATGTTGCTAAACAATCCTCCACAATTTCCGGTTTCAAATCACTTTCTTTCAAAATTTCATTATCAATTTTTTTAATTAATTTTGTTATTGTGGATCTAATTGATCCGCGTTTAGTAATATTTCTTTTCAAATTTTCACCGGTACTCATTTTGTATAGTACTGTTTCTTCCAAATCATAAAATCAAAGAAATAACAATAAAAAAACTTACCCGTTTCATATATGCAATCGTCTGAATCATATTCTCATTCTATTATTTCCCGCGTCGGATGCACCATTGTCGCGTCGGCTGGTTCAGTGGATTTCGAATAACACAAAATTAATTTAGGCGATTCATATTCAATAACTTCAAACGGGTATCACTTCTTTTTAATTGGAAGAAAATACTTTACATCTTCTATATACATTATACATACTGTACACCTTCTTATTTACACATATGTTACAAATATTTACATGAAATTCGATATATTTTAGAATTATTCTTCTATCAAGACTGTCATAACACCATCGCGTATTAATTCTTTTCTCTCTCTGAAAAACATAAACAAAACAAAAAAAATATCTTGACTCTTGAGCCCAGGGGAGGGGTTGCCACGCGTAACTAAGATCAGGATTCATCGCCCTTTTGGCGTTAAAACATGATTCCCCACAGCTTTTATAGAATATCTCTTTCATGACCAATGAGAATGTTCCATAACATAGTAAAGTACACTGTAAAAAAAAATTGACCCTTTTGCTGCATCGTCACTCCACCACTTTTATAGAAAACGATTACTTTACTGTGTTATGGAGCATTCTCATTGGTCACAAAAGAGACATTCTATAATAGCTGTGGAGTGACGCTGCAGCAAATGGGTCAAATTTTTAACAGTGTTGAAATAAGTTAACTATTGAAATAATCGCCACGAGTGAATCTCAGGAAACGCTATTCCTACAAAAGACGAGGAATTTGACGTCAAAAATTCTGCCCAATCAGTTTCGATTAGGGAAAATCCCGTTGGAAAAGCGGGAATATGTATCGATTTAATATGCTCGATTATACCGTGATAAACGAAGATTTGATTGGTTGGTTGGTTGGTGGGCAAATACTGAGACGTATGCTACTACCCGTTAGGGACGAAGATTTGAAATAAACATTAAATACAAAAGTTACGTATTTTTGTCCGTAGAATCCGAATCTGCAATAAAAAATGGGGGTTATAATTTAAGATTTCAAAGTTGGACCCCCTCTAACCCCCAGGGGGTCGGTTTCGAAGGTCAAATTTGGTATCACAGAGTAGCTTATTTAAAAATATTTAACACGTATATTTACGTTTTTCAATCTCATATGTATTTCTCGAGTTATTCGGCCGTTTCCAGACTTTTCGGACACCCTGTATATGACTGCACAGGGTGATATACAGGGTGTCCCTAGACAAATGATATATACGCTAGGGGGTGATGGAACACATCAAGACCAGTAATAGTAAATAGGAAACCAAGGGTCCCAAACGTTTTCCAAAGGAGATAACCGCCATTAAAGTTTGGGGTCCAAAATTTCAAATACACATAAAAACTGGAAAAATTGGTCGATTGATTTGCGGTTTTCTCTAAAATTATTCTTTATGTTGGTATTTTCTTGAAAATAAGTTATAAAGATAAATTTCGAAAAATGCCGATAGAGGGCGCTTTAGACTTTGAAGTAATGGAAAACTATTTTTTGCCGTGATTTTTTGCATCTCATTAAATGGTTTCGTAAGATTAGACTTAAACTTAAATTTTGAGCTCAAAATCTGAATAGTTGGAAGCGGTTAAGTAGCACAAACTTAACCGTGTTCAGAGGGTTTAAATTTCAAATGATTATAAAAAACGGAAAAATTGGTCGATTGATTTGCGGTTTTCACTAAAACTATTCTATATGTCTGTATTTTATTAAAAATGAATTATAAAGATAATTTTCAAAAAATGCCGATAGAGGGCGCTTTAAACTTTGGAGTAACGAAAAACTACTTTTTACGTTATTTTTTGCATCTGATTAAATGTTTTCGTAAACTTAGACTTAAACTTAAATTTTGAGCTCAAAATCTGAATAGTTGAGACTGGTTAAGTAGCACAAACTGAACTGTGTTCAGAGGGTTCAAATTTCAAATGATAATAAAAAACGAAAAAATTGGTCGATTCGTTTGCGGTTTAAAATAAAACTATTCTTTAAGTCAGTATCTTCTTAAAAATGAATTTTAAAGATAAATTTCAAAAAATTCCGTAAGAGGGCGCCTTAAACTTCAGAGTAACCAACAACAAATTTTAACCGTTATTTTTTGTATCTAATTAAAAGCTTTCCAAAACTTGTTAAATGTTTTCGAAATCTTAGATTTAAACTTAAATTTTGAACTGAAATTCTGAATCGTTGGGAGGGGTTACGAAGCGCAAACTGAAGTGTGTTCAGGAGTTGAAATTTAACCCCCCCCCCCCCTCGAACACAGTTCACTTTTGCGCTACTTAAACACTCGCAACGACTCAGAATTTGATCTCAAAATTTAAATCTAAGCCTTTGAAAGCATTTAATGAGATTTAAAAAAATAACGGTTAAAAATAGTGTTACGCTATTTCAATGTCTAAGGCGCCCTGTATCGGCATTTTGTGAAATTTATCTTTAAAATTTACTTTCAAGAAAACACTGATTTAAAGAGTAGTTTTAGCAAAAAACGCAAACGAATCGACTAATTTTTCAGTTTTTTTTTTAGAGTTTTCCGTTTCGTTTGAAGATTTTGAGCTCAAAATTTAAGTTCAAATCTAAGCCTACGAAACCATTTAAAGAGATGGAAAAAAAAAAAAAAGGGGGGGGGGGCAAAAATAGTATTAGGATGGATTATTTCGTTAATCCAAAGACTAAAGCGCCCTCTATCGGCATTTTTTGAAATTTATCTTTATAATTTATTTTCAATAAAATACCGACATAAATCAATCAATCGACCAAGCAAATCAATCGACCAATTTTTCTGCTTTTTATAATCATTTGAAATTTAAACTCTCTGAACACAGTTAAGTTTGTGGTACTTAACCGCTTCCAACTATTCAGGTTTTGAGCTCAAAATTTAAGTTTAAGTCTAAGCTTACGAAACCATTTAATGAGATGCAAAAAAATCACGGCAAAAAATAGTTTTTCATTACTTCAAAGTCTAAAGCGCCCTCTATCGGCATTTTTCGAAATTTATCTTTGTAATTTATTTTCAAGAAAATACCAACATAGAGAATAATTTTAGTGAAAACCGCAAATCAATTGACTAATTTTTCCGTTTTTTATGTGTATTTGAAATTTTGGACCCCAAACTTTAATGGCGGCTATCTCCTTTGGAAAACGTTTGGGACCCTTGTTTTCCTATTTATTATTACTCGTCTTGATATGTTCTATCCCCCCTTAGCGTATATACCATTTGTTTAGGGACACCCTGTATGAATGACTCTACACATGTATATTTTTTTTAACAAAAAATATACTAAATTATTACTAATACGATACACTAATACCATACACTAATACGATACTAATACGATTTACACTAAAGTTTTGTCGGGCAGTCTTGGATGACAAATAGAATGCTGCATCGGGTCGGGGAAACTGAACCTGACATGACTCGCAATCTGTATCGGATCGGGTTGAATTTAATTTTTGGTCGCTGTGGGTCGAATTCCATTTGGGTTAACGTTAATTGTTTCAGGTTCGGGTTAAATGTTGACACTTACGGTTCCTGATTCAAGATTGATCTCTCAAAAGAATTTGCAAAACTTATTTTAAATTGAAAGATTATGTATTGAATGTTAATGAGTTTATATATACTTTACCAGTTTTTACTTAAGGGTGTTCTCAACTGCTCCGCTCAACAAGTGGCAAACGTTTTGACACATTTACAAACTCATTTTTTAACGGAAAGATATAAAATTGGAATGCCTAACTGTGGAAGCGATTTCGAATCGAACTTATTTTTCCATTTTATGACAATTAAATTACCTATCGAGTTATAAGCTATTTCGATTACGAGATTACCCGTTTTTCTCCTCTTTTTCGACCGGTTTTTCTGTTTTCGTCGGGAAACGTGCTCAAAAACGTACACCTTGAAGGCTTGTTATGAAAGATCTATTGTGTTTTTTAAAAAACAGAAAAATGAGTGCCATTAGACAGTTTCTGAATAACAACACTTGCTATTTTCAAGCATTTCTGAACAAAAATAAATTAAGGATGTATTTCGATTCAAACTGCTTATTTTCCGATTTATTTTTGAGTTTATTTTTGCCCTCAAATGTATGAAACTGGCAAATTGTATTATTCGGAAAGTACTCAAGGTACCGTAATGGTCGATTCTTTGATAAATGTAGAAAACATTGCAAAAAAGGCTGCGAAAGTTGCCAATTTGAACGGATTTTTCAGAAGCGGGAGATCTGGGGACGAAAAAAAGGGTCATACTGAGAAGATAATTGTTTATAAATCAAATTCTAATGAATTGAGCGTAAAATGACATCACACGGCACCTTATACGACACTTCAAAAATCTCCTCAGCAAGTTTCATGTCTCTACTTTTAAAATTGTGTCTGAAATTGTATCGGAAAATTTCGAGCTGTTGAAGGTGGAAAGGCGTTTTTTCGAATACACCCTTAAAGAATATGTTACAAAGTTGCTCTTTTTAATTTAAGAACACCCTTAAAAGTTAAAACTGATACTGGAGGTATAGTTGTAGATATAGTTTTACATAATTGCATTACAGTATGGATATATTTTTTCATCAGTTATGGTTGGGGTCTAGTTGAGATTGAAATATTTCGGGTTCAGATAGGAATTTAGAGATGTCGGGCTCAGATTGCGTTTCGGGTAGAGTCCTGCATCACCTTGGAAAATTAAACCCAACTCGACTGGCGATTTGAGTCGGATCTGGCTAAAGTTAATATTTTTTCGAAGAGGTTCGGATTGACTTCTATTTTTCGAGTCGGGTTAGTTTTAATTGTTTTAGCGTATGTGTTCGATTCTACCTCATTTCTCAAAAGTATCGCTGAAATATATTTTAAAATGTAAAATTATATTATTTGAATGTCAATGAGTGCATATATAGATACATTAATTTTTCTACATAAAATATATAATTGATATTGGAGGTATTATTGTAGACTATTTTTCCATTAAGTTCGAATTTTTTTTTTCAATTTTCTCTTGCATTTCGATTTGGATTAAGTTCGAATTGAATACTTTTAGGTCGAAGTTTGTCGAGTTCGGGTCATTTACTTTTTTAAAACTGGTTCAGGTTGAATGGATATAGAATTAACCAGTTCAGCTTGGGTATAACCAGTAGCGTAGCTATGTTTTTTGGCGCCCGGGGCCAGCAAGAAATTTTGTGCCTCCACCCCAATATAGATATATAACAATTTCTCTCAATTTGGCGCCCCTAGGCCTCGGCGCCCCCCCTTCCCCCCCCCTTAGCTACGCCACTGGGTATAACCCAATCCGGGGAGGACTCTATGCTCGCAAAATAATCCGTGAATTAAACTATTTTTTTCATTTGATATTCCGTTAAAACAGAAAATTTTGCTTTAAATTTTGCTTTCAAGCGCTTTAATTTTACTATTTTTACCCCTCCCCTCCCGCAAAAAATACATAAAAATCACCAATTACCTGAAATACTCACATCTAAAGCAATATATTCGTCAATTTACATGGGTGTTTTGGCAGCTATGCTGTTTAGTACTTTATCGTATTAGAACAGAATTTATAAATCCGATTTATTTAAATATACGTAAAAAAAACAAAAATCTAAGATCAAAAATTTCAAAAAAATGTCCAATAAGAAGGCAGAAATTGCTTAAAATAATAGAAAAGTCTCTTCAAATCACAGGGCTATTTCGGCATTGTCGCCACGGACTCGAGCGAGAAATTTTGGCCCGCGCAGACTTTCTAACCCGCATAGTTAGACCTCCTGTATAACCCGTGGTTCGGATCGGTGATATATTTTTAATTGCGGGTCGCTTTTTGCTGATATTAAAATAACGCACTTTTAGATTTCCAACTATTTTACAAGTTTTCACTTCATTTACATTTATCTTTTGTTTTTAATTTGGGAATTTTGTGTTTAAGTTTTTGTTTCAGATTTAAGTTTTGTATCTTATCAAAATGTGATATGTCGCACTTTCTGCATTCGATTAATATACAGTCTAAAACAAAATGGAAATTGAAGGTGTTTTCCCCATTGCTTTTATTACTACTATAGGTTAAAAAATCTGTTTTAATTTACACATTTTCTCGAAAATGCGGAAAATTCATCAGTATAATGCTAAAACACCTGAAATCCTACAATATCTAAAGTTACGTTTTTGTTAAATCAAAAGATTGTTCAGTTAACTGAGCAGTAACACTTTGCACTACATTTTTCGATTCGAAACTGATTGTTTACGTATCTCTAATTTCTCTTAAAATAATGAAAAGTTCGTGAACCGAATCTCAACATTTTTTTAATTCTACAATGAAAACACCAACATTTCTTCAAGTAATAGAAAAATCCATTACAATGACGTGTGCGTTCCGACAACTTATTGTCTGTATATTTTATTTTTTGCGAAATGTTTTTTGAGAATGTATGGAATAATAATTACATTTTCTCAAAAGTGTCAAAAATAGAAAATAATGAAAAAAGTAAAACGCGGTACTTATAAAGTAATACAAGGTGCATAATTCAAAAATTGTAGTTCGACTAATTAATTTCACTCCGGCAAATATATTCAATTCAAATAAAGAAAACTAATATTTAGTACAGAAACGTGTTCAGATGAACGAAAAAGGATATGAAGATATTTCAATTTTATACAAGTTTTGTTCTTAGTAAGTATGCTGTTTCTTTATACTTGTATTCTTACTTAGATTTCAGTCTAAGCCGGTCCAAGTCGGGAATCGAACCCGGAACCCTTGGAATAGCGCTCCAAGTGCTCTACCATTTAAGCTACGATGCTAAGCTGGGCATCGTCCTCGTAGCTTAAATGGTAGAGCATTTGGAGCGCTATTCCAAGGGTTCCGGGTTCGATTCCCGGCTTGGACATTTTTCACTAAAGTTGGTCTTACGCTTAGTAGAAGTATGAACATTCACGTATCTGATTTCTAATTTATTTGCGTTTATATGTCATTTGCTAATTTTACCCGAGTGTTTTAATTTTAAAATTGCTTTATACTCAGAATTCGTACTTTTGTTGATAATAATAATTTAACTAATGTTAAGTTTTTCACTTATGTTTTTGCATTCAGCAATAAATACAGTAGAGCTTAGATTATTTGGACCTGTCGAGATCTAGTCCGATCCGGTTAATAAAAAATACGGAAAATAGGACAACTTTTAAAAACGCATATGCATATGTTTTTAGGTAACTTCCCTTCACGTTTTTTCCAGTTTAAGACTGGCAATTGTGGTAATGCATATTTTATCAAATTGAAAATGGCGTATTTAGAAGGGTTTTTATTTTATTTACCTATTTTTATTTAAATAAAATTTACAATTTTATTTCCTGCAGAATTGGTACAAAATTATGTATAGAAGTATACATAGAAACTTCATGATTTCCGATATAATTATGTATAAAAAACTAACGCACAAAATTTAATCCAATTTCATACTTTTTTTAGATCTTCAAATAAATTAATGCAGATAAAATTTGTCATGCAACACTAAACAGTGGTTTTGTTATGCTTTGTTTTTAATAATTAAAATTTACAATTTTAATAATTTAAATTAAAATACACTTTTTTTTCCAAAAATCAAAATGATCATATTTACAAATCAAATTAAAATGAAATAAGTACCACGTAAAAGCTTACCTTTCTAAATAATTTTCTGTTTTATAATACATTTATTTGATTGTTAAAAAGCTTAAGAAGGCAGGTGTCCCGTGAGACCGGGAGAATTATTTCTCAAAAAGTTAAACACAGAATTTTATCAAACTTCATCATTTTAAGTTAGTATTTATTATTTTTAAAGAATAGTAGATTTTTAGGCAATAAAATTAAAATACAGTAAAACCTGCCTATGACCCCCCCCCCCCCCCCAAAAAAAAAAAATACTTTCAGTTTCAAAACCGTACCTGAAAGTAAAAGTATCTTTAAAAAAAATCTGCTACCGAAATCGAAAAAGCGGAAAAAATCATATTAAAGAGCAACTTCAGGTGTCTCATGCATGAAAAAAATTGTTTAAAAATATTCTAATTAAAACGAGAAATTTGAAAATAATCTGTGTTTAACATGACAATGCGTGTGTCCTCAAGTGAGTGAGAAGTCCCCTTAAACGCAAAATATGTTGATTCAAAATGAATATACTAATACATGTGAAAAGAATATAATGCATTAGAGGTTTGCACGGACCGAAATTTCCAGGCCCGGGCCCGGCCCGAAAGTTAAAATTTCGGTCCGGGCTCGGCCCGGCCCGAACGAAAGAACTATTGGCCCGACCCGGCCCGGCCCGAAAGTTAAAATTTTGGCCCGAACCCGGCCCGGCCCGAACGAAAAAAATAATGGCCCGACCCGGCCCGGCCCGAAAGTTAAAATTTCGGCCCGAGCTCGGCCCGGTCCGGAAAAAAGTTTAAAATTCGGCCCGAACCTGACCCGGCTGGAGTGAATTTCTTCAGAACATTGATCTTTAATCTTATGGAAGAGTTCTGACCAAAAAAAATTATATTAGTCTTTTTTTTCCATGTTTATAATCTCCATTTATGCAGAAATGCCGTAGGCTGCGATATTTATGCTTTTAAATGAATCTTTGTTTGTTGTATGTAAATGTTTCAGTTATCACTAGTATTATTAATCCATAATCCCTGTAATAGAGACAAAAAATCGAAAAAGCGGTATATGATAAAATTTCCAAAGACGAAATCGCTTTGGGACGAAAAAAAAATGCATTCCCTTCTTAACAGGTGTAAATGTTTCATATATTTTTTTCTCCCGTATTGTTGTATTCATTTTGTATGGATGAACATTTTAAAAGAAACTTTCAGTTTTCAGTTTTAAAAAAAATTCCGTCATAATCATGTTTTTTTTTTTTTTTTTTCCTGTGTGTGTTTGTTTAATTCTATTTTAAAACGCCTAGTAATCTACGATTCTTTAAAAGGAATAAATTCTAATGTTTAATTGTACAATAATGACGGCTTAAAAGTATATGCTTTTTTTGCAGAAATTTTTGGACAAAGCCAAATAATACTGATTTATAAAAAGTCGAGAAAAGGATTTTCATATAGGAAGATTCAATAGGAACTGATTTTTTTGGTCCATGAAAACTAGAAAGAATGGAATCAGTCTCGGCTTCGTACGGAAAAAAAAGTTAGGCGCTGCCCGATACCCCAGCAAAAAAATTAAGGCCTGAGCCCAGCCCGGCCCGATACTCCAGCAAAAAAATTAAGGCCTGAGTCCAGCCCGGCCCGAAAAGATTAGTGACTAGGCCCGGCCCGAGTCTTCAGAAGTAAGGCCCGAGCCCGGTCCCGGCCCGGCCCGAATGCCATTATTGGAAATTGGCCCGAGCCCGGCCCGTGCAGATCTCTATAATACATTACACCTGCTACGAGAACAACTCGACCATAACTCGCTCTTTTTTTTTTTTTTTTTTTTTTTTTTTTTTTTTTTTTTTTTTTTCTTTTTTTTGGTTACTGTGCGACTTTGTCTTGGAAAATTTTACTGTGTGGCATTTTTCTGATTTTTTAGTCTCCAATACATGATATAAGTATTAACGATAACTGAATGATAATTGAAACATTTACTTGCAAATATATATTCATTCAAAATAAATAAATATTGCCGCCTAGAACACTTCTTAAAAAGACTATTTTTTATCAGACACACCTCATCCAAAATCTATATTATAAAGGCCAAACGTATCTGTGCGTAACGCATACGTCATTTTGCGAATGGCAACACTTTCCGGTGAAATTTCGCTTTTGCAATTTTCGTTACTGCAATTTTTTTAATTGCTGGACATCGCAGAATTTTAATCTTTACACTAACGTGTAGGGGAAAAAATGTACTTTTAAATGAAATTTGTTTGAAAACTGTATCTTAATTTGTTTTTGAAATATTAATTTTTTTGTAATTTTTAATACGACTTTTCTGTTTTATTAAGGCTCTGGCAACAGGAGTACTCCATTTCTATTTAAGGAAAAAAGAGAAGAAATGGATTACTGTTATTATATTGCCATTTTCTCATTAAAAGGGAAAAAATGAAATTTAAATATCTTCTTCTCTAAAAACCGATGAATTTTGATTTCATTTACAAAATTTGATTTACATGTAAAAGAATATCAGCAGTTTAATGTCTGTTTCGGCTAATAGCATTGAGACTTCAAGTTTTGAATCAAATTAAAATGCCAATTTTTTCTGAAAAGGAGAATACAGATACGAAAATGTGCATTTGTAAATTTTGATATGATGAAAATGATGCTGGGTTTAAGTTTCACGAGAAAAAAATTTTATATGATTTGAGTCAAAGTTGAATAAATTTTGCATTTTTCATTTTGGAATACTAGCATAAGAACCTAAATTGATAACTTTATCATAATAACATATCTTTATTAATTTTTACTGCTTACATGTACGATTAAAGTTTAATTTTAACAATTTCTACAACTGAGTATTATAGAAATAATATTTTGTTAATTTGGCGTTAAATATCGTTTTTCGTTTGTTTAAGAGTTAGGCTTACCAATATGAAATGCATTTTTTTACTACAACTAATTTTCTAGGTTCATTATAAAACAATGAAACAGTTCCATTTTAAACATTTTCTTTCGTCGAGATTCGACGGGTTCTACCTTGTATTTTATAAACGTGAAGTAAAAATTCACGTTTTGTAGAAATGGAGTCGGGCGGGCCGAGATTTTAACCTTTTTTTGGTTAGGTTATATTATATATGTATGCATTTGTATTTCCCAGACTGTATAATCAGGCAGATTTTCTAAATTTTATGTCGACCGGAACATTAATCTATTTCGTACAAACCGGATCGGTCCTGGGCCTAAAATTTTTGCCACGCATTTTTTAGAACCCGGACCAATACGCGGATACCTCTAATATGTATTATAAACTTGGCCTCCTGTCGGGGATACAGTGCCCCCACGTCGGGCAAAGTCTGGCGCCGCCCTTGCACCTCCCGGTTAATTAGTTTTAATACAATTGCAATTAATTTGAAAAACATATTTGTGCGTAAGAAATTTATTTGAATTAATTGAATTTGATTAAAAGTGTATAAATAATATTTTCGTATTCTTGCCATTCATTTTAAGTATTCGTTGATGGATATGACTGTAATTTTGCTTTTTGTAACAGTCGGGCTGTTAAAGTTGCGTCTAATGTTATAAAGTATCTCTTATTATTGTTTATCTATAGTTAATAACCATTAGTTTTAGAGGTGTGGTTCAAGTTACAAACATCTTTTACATTTTGTTCTGCATTATTTTAAAAATCGATTTATATTAAAATAATGCATTTTTAAAAGGTTAAAAAATTCCGAATTTTATACAATGTCTCGGTTCCATCATAAGTTTCATTTAGAAAATGTTTCTCCATGTTCTAACAAGTAAACAGTAAAAATCGATTCTTATATCACCAAAATCTACCGAGTTATGATACTTTCAATTTTATGAGTTTTCAATGTTTTAATCACAGCAATGGAAAATGTGTTTTTAGTGAAAATAATAATAAAAGAAAAAGAAAAAGAAACGCTAAAAATGCATGAAATTTATACTATCATAATTAGATAAATTTTTGCTTTGCAGAATTAAAGTTTTTAACCACAAACTAATTTAATGGTGTTAATTCATTTCAAAGAAAAACTGCGTCTAAAATTGCATCCAAAAAGTATATTTCAAGCATTTTGAACAACTGTCTTCTAATTAAAACATCCGTTGACATCATAAGCATCGATTACTTATATGTTACAAAAATAACAGGTTTTTGGAACCTGTTATCTGTGCAAGAATGTAACAATGAAACCTGTTAATCAAAATTAACTACACTCCTGAAAATTATAAACTCAGAAAATTTTTATTTTGTTTACATTACAACAGAAATAATCTTAGCTTTAAATTACTAAATTAAAGATGAATATTTATAATAAGACATCTAAATTTAATATAACAGATAAATATAATGAAACAAATAATTTAAATTAGAAAATACTTTACTTAAAAAAATAACATTATGTGAGAGCTGGACAAAACTATAAACTCAAAGTGATGAATTTCTATATTCTGGCATATTTGATAAAAATAAGTGCATTTTGTGATAAGAACTTGAGTCACATCACATGAAAGCCAGACTTCACTTTGCACAACATCATATCTCATGGACAACAGAATGGAGCACAGTCATCTGGTCAGATGAAAATATGTTGAGTAATAAATGAAATCATTATGGATCAATACATTTCAATACATCAATACATCAATACATATTTTATTTTTTTCATAAAATAGCATTATATGAGACTTGGACAAAATTATAAACTCAAAGTTATAAATTTCTACACCCTGGTATTTTGATGTAAATAAATGCGTTTTGTGATAATAAACTAATAAATGGAGTTATTAGGGATGAATATAGTTCAATACATCAATTCATTTTTATAATAAAAAAAAAGATGAGTAATATAAATATAGTACATATGTAAACTGAAAACATAAAATTATAGAGTTTAAGAAGTGAACGTACTTTTGAATCCTGGGACAAAGTATTAATGCATGCATTTAAAAAGGTATTGAATCTCCATTTTTCTGAAGAACTTCGAATATGCGACTCGGCATAGATTGAACAAGTTTTTCCAACTTCTCCATAGACAACTCGTTCGAGGTTGAAAGTATAGCCATCTTTAAATCATTTCTATTTTGATATTAACATGCATCGCGACTATTCGAGCCATTGCACCCCAATAATTTTGAATGAGATTTAGATCAAAGCTGCGGGCTAGTCAATTCAAAACATTTAAATGCCAGCTCTGCTGCCACTCTTTTGTACTTTTTGCATAGTGTATTGCTGCATTATCTTGCTGAAATACCCAATTTACTGCAGCGATCAACGGTTCATATGGCAAAAGATTATCTCCCAGCATAAACTGACAGTTTTCTGCTTTTTGTTTTCCATTAAGAAAAGCCAGGGCAGTTTTATCATTCTGAGAAAAACCATCCAACACCATAATGGATCTTCCACCAAAGTTTCGACTAAAGATATGCCGTTCTTCATGTTTTATATCGTTCCAGTAATATCTTATGACTTCTGGGCCGTCTAAATTAAACATCTTTTCATCTGACCAGATGACTGTGCTCCACTCTGTTGTCCATGAGATGTGATGTTGTGCAAAGTGAAGTCTGGCTTTCATGTGATGTGACTCAAGTTTTGGCTTAGCTTTCGTTTTCTTCTATTTCATATTCAGCGCTCGTTTAAGAATTTGTCTGACAGTTCGAGAACTTACATTTGGCTTCAAAGTATTTACAATTCGGCTAGAAGAAGCTCCAGTATTAGATGCTGTTCGTAAGATAGATCTTGTATTTCTTTTTGTTATCTTCGGACGTCGACCACTCCGCTTTTCTTTCCTTATATTGACAGATTCTTTAAAATGTTCTTTACTGCTCCTGGAGAAAATTTAATTAGCAAAGCAATTTGGCTTTGAGTTTTTCGAGACGCTCTGAATACCTAAATATTACAACTTCTACCTCTGTGAAAAACTTTCACTTTTGCATTAATACCAATGTGAAAAATAATTTCACTGAATTAGTTGCTTATCACAAAACACATTTATTATTTAGATAAAAAATGCCAGGATATAGCAATGCATAACTTTGAGTTTATAATTTTGCCCAGGTTTCACATAATGTTATTTTACGAGAAAAATTAAAAAAAAAAAATTGATGTATTGAAATGTATTTATCCATAATGATTTCATTTATTAGTTTCTTATCACAAAATGCACTTATTTATATCAAATGCGCCAGAATATAGAAATTCATAACTTTGAGTTTATATTTTTGTCCAGGTCCTACATAAAGTTAATTTTTTTAAGTTATGTATTTTCTTATTTAAATTATTTACTCCATTTTATTTATGAGTTATATTAAATTTAGATGTCTTATTATAAATATTAATAATTATTTTATTAATACAGAGCTAAGATTATTTCTACTATGATATAAACAAATTAAAAATTTTCTGAGTTTATAATTTTGTCCAGGAGTGTGTGCCCATATCTAGTTGTGACAGTGACATAGAAAAAATTTAACTGTCAGAAAAATATTTTTTACATTCAATAACATGTTTTGATGAAATTTTATGTTTTATAAGTTTTCTAATAAGTTAACATTTCAGCCAGCAAAAAGTTCCAAATACAAAATATATGTATTTTGAAAATACAAAATACATTTGAAAAAATTAAAAGTGTTTATGATTCGAAGTTTGCACCGACCGTGTCCAGCACAGTCAGCTGGCCAATTTCAATCCACGACATTCGGGTTAGGTCCGATCGAACCCGTTCTTTAGTCGTTCTGGACCTGTCCGAGCCGGGTATTGAGTTTATTTATTTATTATTATTTTTTTTTTTCTGAAGGATAGGCTCAGATGGACCTCTTCATTACTCTTACGAGTCTCGGGCTTTAATTTTTCTGGAGACTTGAGCCGGGCCTGACTTATTCCTTCCAGACTGGACCGGAATTGGACTTCATTCTTCATAGAGCACTAGTTAGTTACACTAGTCAAAAATTATTTATGTCCTGATCCAGGCCGTATGGAAATCATTGGCTCATCCCGTCTCTGCCGGCCGATGGAAAAAATCACTAATATCTGGCCCGACCCAATTTTTTTTTCCAAAAAATGTATGTATTTTTAAAGTGATAAAATTTTACTTTTAAAAAGTTTATTATTTTTAATGAATAGTAAATGTATTTTTGGGTAATAAAGTAAAACACAGTAAAAGGAACTCTGAAAAGGAATTGTCTATAAATGTCTATAATGTCTATAAATTTGAACGGGAAATGTGTTGATTCATGCAAAATAAATTTAATAACAAGAAAAAAGAATATAATAAAGTACCCTGGGGTAATAACGCCACGTTAAGGTTCTACCAATTTTCACGGCTTAGTTTTAGATTGTATTTTTCAAACAAATATAGGATCTGATACAGCAACTCATTGACTATCTATATAAAATAAAATAATTTAACAGATATGCATTCATGAAATGTAATGGCGTTTTTTCTTGACCAATGCCATTTGGCGTTAATACCCATCTATATGGGTAATAACGCCATGCAAACCAAACTATAAAATAAGATGGAATAATGGCATGTAGATTGCCCAATTCTAAAAATACAAACTCTACAGCTCTAGAAATTGACAAATTGAAATCTAAGCTATTGAAAATGTACAATTTTTTTGTGACTCTGAAAGAAAGCTGTGGTGATGGCGGGGGGAGGAGGCAAAAGAATATCAGATTCTAAAGCTACGTTTTGCTTAAAAATGACCATTTAAATAGAATTATTAGAAACATTGCACGGATTATTTGAATCAGTATTTAAATTCCCATGTATGCATTCTATGCGATAGAAAATATTGATTTTTTTGTGAAAGGGAAAGAAAAAGGAATGAGGGGGAGCTTCAACAGAATATAACACCCTGTGTCTCTCTTTGCTTAAAAAGTCCCGCTTAAATATGATTATAAGAAACATTGCATGGTTTTAACCATTCATAATGTAATATTTCAATCATGTGAAGTTTTATAATAACTAGAGTTATATATAATAAATATTTTTGTTAAACCTTAACTGCTGTTACTGTCTCACATACCGCTGAGTTTTTCAAGTTTCAGAGTTTAACTTGCAATTTTTAGTTTAACTATAGATACCGGGAAAATTTTGTTTCATTTGGAGTCCTATTACTATCTCTAGAAACTTTTGAATAGCTGAATTTTATTTATAATAGTCCTGTATACAGGGTGTTTCGCTACCAGACCGACAAACTTTAAGGGGTGATAGTACACATGAAGACAAACATTATTAAATAGGAAACCATGTGGCGCAAACGTCTTCTATAGGAGCTAGGGGCCATTAAAGTTTAGGGTCCAAAACTTCAAACGATGATAAAAAACGGAAAAAGGGTCGATTCGTTTGCAGTTTTCACTAAAATCATTCTTTATATTACGATTTTCTTAGAAAATTTTTTTAAAGGTTACTTTAAAAAATTATCGATAGAGGGCGCTTTAGACTTTAGAATAACGAACAACTACTTTTTACCGTTATTTTTGGCATCGGGTTGAAATTATTCTAAAGTTTAGAATTTAACTTAAATTTTAAGTTTAAAATCGGAAACATTCAGATCGGGTAACTAGCAAAAATTTAACTGCGAACAGAGGGGGAGATTTTAGACGCTCATAAATATTGGACAAACAAAGCGATTTTATTGTGGTTTGCGTGTAGATCATTCCCTTGGTAATTATTTTATTCAAAACGACGTACAGCTTTGGTGTCCTGATTTTTTGATAGAGGGCGCTTCCGACACATCTCCGACATTTCAATGGCATTACTCCTGGATGTTTTACTACCAGACCAACATACTTCCAGGAGATGTAAGGAGTGCTACGACGATTCGGAATTACATAGGAATGTAACGTTGAAAATGATTTTTTTTTTCGAGTTATGGTTAAAGGAAGCAGAGAAAAAAGGCAATAGAAACAGCAGAGAAAGGGCAACACGTAAATGTGACAGAAAGCAGTTTATTTAAGTGTTTTACAACAGTAGGTGTTCGAAATTACGACCAGAAGTTGTTCGGTATGCTTGACAGCAGCGTCGCATGGAATTCCTCACGCTTAAGATTCCTGGCATCTCTGATAGCTTTCTGGCAAGCTACAGAAATACCAGATGCGAGGTCTTTAACTGATGGTACGGGAGTCTCATACACCCAACTTTTCATGTGACCCCAGCAGAAGAAGTCGATACATGATAGGTCCGGCGATCTGGCAGGCCACTACGACCTATCCACTGTTTCCCAGATGTTACTTTGAAGTGTCGGCAAATGGCATTGGTAAAATGTGGAGGAGTCCCATCGGGCTGTTTATCTTTCAAATGCTTCATTCTGCTATCTTTGGAACCGGTTCGCGAATGATCACTTCAAATTGATCGCTGCTCACATGCATTACCGTTTAGCGCCATCTACTGCAAGGAAACCGCAGCGCCATCTACCGTCGCTGTCAAACTTGCCGGACTACTTCTGGTCGTAATTTCAAACACATTTTGTAGTAACACCTTTAAATAAACTGTTTTCTGTCACCTTAACGTGTTGCTCTTTCTCAGCTGTTTCTGTTGCTATCTTCTCAGCTTCCTTTTACCATAACTCGAAAAAAAGGCATTTCCAACGTTACATTCCTGTGTGATTCCGAGTCTTCTTTGTGTCCCTAACACTTCCTGGGAGTAAGTTGGTCTGGTACTAAAACACCCAGGAGTAATGCTATTGAATTTCGGAGATGTGTCGAAAGCGCCATCTATCAAAAAATGAAGACACCAAAGCTGTACGTATTTTGAATAAAATAGTTACCAAGGAAATGACTTTCACGCAAACAGCAACAAGATCGATCAGTTTGTCGAATGTTTATGAGCGCTTAAAATCTCCCCTTCTGTTCACAGTTCAATTTTCGCTAGTTACCCGACCCCAATGTTTTCGATTTTGGACTTAAAATTTAAGTTAAAGTCTGAACTTTGGAAAAATTTCAACCCCATGCAGAAAATAACGGTAAAAAGTAGTTGTTCGTTGTTTTAAAGTCTAAAGCGCCTTCTATCGATAATTTTTGAAAGTAATCTTTAAATTTTTTTTCTAAAGAAATCGTAATATAAAGAATGATTTTAGTGAAAACCGCAAACGAATCGACCCTTTTTTCCGTTTTCTATCATCATTTGAAGTTTTGGACCCTAAACTTTAATGGCCCCTAGCTCCTACAGAAGACGTTTGCGCCCCATGGTTCCCCATTTAATAATGTTTGTCTTCACGTGTACTATCATCCTTCAAAGTTTGTCGGTCTGGTAGCGAAACACCCTGTATAAGTTTCAATACAAAAATAATATTCTAAAAATTAATTTAACATTTTATTCATCGTTAGATTAAGCAGTCTGACAGGCCGCTCACAGTAAGTTCTGCGACATTTTTTGTCACAGCAGTTAAGGGTTAATACTATTATAGTAATCTAGTAAATAGTTTTTAACCCATAACTCCACACTAATGCGGATTCTCCAAACCTACAGTTAAATTGTCGAAGTTTTAAAGAGCATGCTTTAATAAATTTTTAATAAATTGAATAAAATTTTTGATTAAAAATATTATCCCAAAGAGATCTCTTATTCAATTTTATACATAATTCAAATGGTTATATATCATTATCTCTATATTAGCAACAAAATTAACCTTTAACTGCTGTTAGCAATCTGACTGAACACTGTACCCCCCCCCCCCCCAAAAAAAAAAAAAAAAAAAAAAAAAAAAAAATAGCGTTTAACTTTTATTTTCCAGTTTAGCTATAGTTACAACTGAAATTCTCTTTCGTTTGGAGTTCTCGTAATATTGTTTGAAATATTTGAATAGATTAAATTTAATTAGAATTAATTCTGTACAAAAAGTTTAGCGCAGGAACAGTATTCTATGATTTTTAATCATGGATCGCATTTTAACCTTTAACTAATGTTACCGGTCTCGTAAACCACTATTTTTCTTTTAATCTTTTAGTTTAACTTGTAATTTTCAGTTTAACTGCAAACACTACCGAAATTTTGTTTCATTTGGAATTTTAATACTATCACCAGAGGCTAAATAGTAGTGCTCTCGATTATACGTTTATACGAGTATACGTATAATACGTATTATGCGAAATACGGATTTGATATACGTATAATACGGCATCGGCGTTTATACGTATAGCACAAAAGAGCATATACGGTACATCGTATATACGGATCTTATGCAAGCGGTTAAACGTATAAACGTTTAAACGTTTTTCGTTCAAGGTATGAAATTTGATTTTTTAATGTTTTTCTGCGGATTAACGACATTGAGAAATATCTGGTAGAGTATCCCCATCGCGTTTCTTTGTTCAAAGAACTACGATGTGTTTACTTAACTACTACTTGTTTTGCAGGCACTTAAAAAAATCTGAATACGTTCCTCAGTTTAGATTTTGGTTTTTTCCCCAAAAAACTAAGTTATTTATTATGAAATGTCTTACATTAGTTGTGGTAGAATCAAACTATTCTTTGGAAGATTTGTGGCGCAGTACTTACTTTTTTATATTTTCTTGTATCTTTACAAGAAGAAAGTATTTAAATAATAAGGGAAAACTTTCGACGGGCTTACACGTTTTAAGGGTCCGAAAAAGAGTCCGAAAAACATGTTTTTACAAAATATTTGCCTGTGAGTTTGTGACTTTGTCTGTCTGTGTGTGACATGAGATTTGTGGGCGCTCTATCTCAAAACTAATACACAGAAATAAAAAACATGTATGGGGGAGATTGGGGCACGCGTGAAAATGGGGCATATGAGAACATTGCTATTTTTCACAAGTTATTGTATGTTTTATTATTTCAAAAAATTACCAAAGATAGTAGCACCTATAGACATTTGGAAAAAAATTGTTGAAACTCTTCGACATTTTGTTTGTCCCCAGGAGCCAAAATACTGCTTAACTGAACTCAAAAGTAAAATCTCCAACTTTCTAAGAGAATAATTTTATTTATTTATTCATTTTTAAAAAAAATTAACGTTTTAACATACATTGTGGATACTAATAAATATTTACGATATTTTTTTTTTTTTTTTTTTTTTTTTTTTTTTTTTTTTTTTTTGCTAAAATTGAAAAATGTTAAAGATTTGTCATTTTAACTCTTGTGGGAGTGTGGGGCACTTATGAAGAGTGTAATTGGACCAGATCTGAACACGGCATTAAATTCTCCAATAATCATTCAGTTATTCTGTTCCTTTTAGTTAACTTCATGAAAATAATGCCAGCTCCATTATCTATAATTTTATTGAAATAGAAGACATTTCTGTCTTAAAACTTGATTTTGTATAGAAACTTTTACAAACATATCTGTCAGCAAATACATAAAAAGCAACAAGCTCGTTTATGTTCAATTGTAATTTAAATAAATTTAATGTTTTCTAAAATGCAATAAATGTTATATATTATTTTATTTAACGGTTTTCAATACTATTTTTTATGCATCGATAATGCAAAAAATATTACGTTTAACAACTTTGAAAATTTTTCTATTTCATTTGTTGCAAACTTGTAGTATTAGTTTACTTCCATTTCTTAAACAGCTATGTTATTTGGTGCTTTGAAAATAAAATTATATTTTAAGAAAATAAAATTTTTAAACTACTGTGAAATCTTAATTATTGACTTCCACTCCCCCTTTTTTTAAAGCAAAATAAATTAAATTTGGAGGAAGCTTATAAACGGAAAACAATTTTTTATCCTTAATTTATAGGCAAATAAGGCAAATATAGAAATGAAAATCTTTCACTTTTCGGTAGATTTCCGACAAATATTATCCAAATGCTCCCTCCCTAAAATCTCTCTCAAACAAAAAGCCCTAAGCAAAATTTAAATTCTATTATTTTCTCAAGTTTACTTCTTTAAGCTTTTATTTTATTGCAACAATATTTTATCAATTATCTAACCCCCCCCCCCCCCTCAAAGAAAACACAATCTATTTATTTTTATTTTATAATATTTTGCTTAAACATATCACTCAGAAACTAAATAAATATACATATATTTTTCTTTATGGTGAATTTAACAGATAGTACAACTAATGATTATGGTAACATATGGAAAAGATAATAAAAAACGTGTCAATTAATTATTTTTCCTTGTGTTCACATGTTGCCCTTGTGTTTACAGCTGCCCCTTCGTTGGGGCACATATGAACTTTGTTTTGAATTCATAAAACTTTTAAGAAATGTAAGAAGAGCTATAAAAATAATTAAAAAAATTACCATGCGTAAAAAAGTACTGTTTACTATATTGAGTAGTTTTGCTTATTGAAATTAACCCAGTTATGAGAAAAAAGCTATGTTCACATGCGCCCCTGTCTCCCCTATATTTTCAGGTAGTGCCTGATAGAAATTGGTGCTGATTAGTTTTGTGTGTAAATCGTTCAACAGGTGGTGCTACTATGCTGTCTTTTTTACGATTTCTACACTCTTGGTCGGAATCCAGATAGATATTTTACTGTTAGTGAAACGAGATTGGCCAATCAGGAGTCTGATTTTTTGTGAACTTTTTGCAAAAGTTTTTATAAAGTATACGCTTTTTATTGCTTGATCTCTTATATATAAGACGTACTATGTGGATTCCTGTCGTAACACCACCGATTTCCAAATTATTCTCAATTCAGTGACATACGACTGATGAAGTCTACTATTTAAATTAGATACGATACGTGGAATATACGTATACTTTAAATATACGTATTCTTAAATATACGTTTAGTTGATACGCGTTATACGTATCCGGATACGTTTAAACGTATATTCTAAAGTATCCGTATAGCAGAAAAGCGTATTATACGGATATACGTATATCGTTTAAACGTATAGCTGCTATAAGTATCCCATCGCGAGGACTACTAAATAGGTGAATATTAAGTGTAATACTCTTGTATAAAAAGTTTAGTACAAAAACACAATCCTATGAGTTATTCCCGCCTTTTATTCATCTTTCAATTTTGTGGTCTCACAAACCGCATCACATTCATACGTTACAATTTCTGTCACATGAGTTAAAGGTTAAATTTATAAAGTTTTGAAAAACCGAACGCTGAAAAACCGGACAGTTTAAATTTCGAACTCAATTGAACAATCCAGTGGAAATTTAATAGAAACCTGATTTTGAAGATTTTCGAATTTGAATCTCGAAAACATTTTGATATAGTTTTATTTACAAGAGTTAAAAATTATTTTTTACTTTAGTAAAAAAAAAAAATAATAATATAATAAAAAATAAAATAGAAAGATTGTTTTTAAGTATTGGGCACCCCCCCCCCCTTAATTTTACCATTTCAACAATGATGATAATGCTGTCCCATATTAATATATAAACCCCCTTCGGATATAGTTAGGCCACTGTTGGGAATCAACCGGGGTAATAACGCCAATCCCTGGCGTTATTACCCCGGGATACTCATTGCGCAGTAAATCATAAACTACAAATTATCTCGAGAAGATATCCAAAATCTTTTACAACAATTTGAAAGTACGTGAAATACACTACAAATTTATGTAATAAACAAAGTATTTCTGGATAAAAAATATAGCCTTCAGATCAAAAACCTTACTTCGCAAATTTTAGATCAAGCGTTAATTTTATTTGCTTGTAAAAACAATAAGACCTAAAAATGAAACAAATTAACTTGAAGCTGTTTTTTGCGATTTATATAACTCAAAACCCTTCTGCGCAGAGCACATGGGTGTCATTTACCTGATTATTTCATAATTAATAAATCATAATAATTAATAAATCATAATAATTAATAAAATTAATAAATAAAATTATAATAATTAATAATAATCAAAATATAAGCACTTGGCGTTATTACCCCGTCTGGCGTTATTACCCCAGGGTGATGGGCGATAACGAGACGTTTTTCTCGATTTTCTCGATTGTATGAACATCTCGATAACTTTCGATTGTGTAAAATTTTTCTCGATGACTCCAGTTTGCAATTGCTTTTATACCATACAGGATTCAATTTTATCAAGAGTCGTCTACAGGTGAATGAGTCGGTGTTAATAAAGGCACGACGGATTCACTCGCTAGTGAGCCCCTCCTTTCCTTGGTGTATCCAATTTATACGAGTAGTAGGAAAAGGACAGTTTAAGCTCAGCCGGCGGCGGGACGGCGGGACCGTGCGGCAGCACGCAGCAACCATCCCTCCCGGTCCCTCCTGCGGTCCCGCCGCTCGAAATCATACTATAAGATGAAGATTAAATTTATATTTGAATTTTGAACAACCGTAGTTTTAATGAATATTATTAATTAAGCGAAACAATTAAAATCTCATTTTTAACCATTTTATTTAGATTTCTTCAACTACAAGATGAGATTATCAATTTAACACAAGAAAGTTAAACATATATTTGAATTTTGCTTGATAGACATCTTAATGAGTAGTATTAATTAAATAAAAACAATAGAAAATATCAAGTTTTATAGAAAAAGACTGATTTCTTATGATTTTTATCAACTATATGATCAATGTAACGACTTAAAAGTTGAAAGTTAAACGTACATCCTAGTTTTTCAACTGCTATAACCCTTATGAGTATCGTTAATTAAGTAAAAAACAATGGAAAATATCAAGTTTTATAGAAAAAGACAGATTTCTTACGATTTTTATCAACTTAAGAGAGAAAACTTAATCGTACATTTCAGTTTTTCAACAGCTGTATCCTTAATGAGTATTGATAATTAAGTAAAAAACAATGGAAAATATCAAGTTTTATAGAAAAAGACTGATTTCTTACGATTTTTATCAACTGCAACATCAGTGTATCGACTTACAAGTTGAAAGTTAAACATGCATTCTAGTTTTTCAACAGCTATAATCTTAATGAGTATCGTTAATTAAGTAAAAAACAATGGAAAATATCAAGTTTTATAGAATAAGACTTATTTCTTACGATTTTTTCAACTCAAACTTCAGAATATCAATTTGATAGAAAGAAATTTAAGCAAGCATTCCAGTTTTGGACAACCATTTCCTTCATGAACATTATTTATTAAGCAAAACAACGGAAAATATTAAATTTTTAACTGATTTCTTCATTTTTTTTTTAAATATAAAATCAGGATACACAACTTAAAATAGAAATTTAAACATATTTTTTAGTTTTTGAACAGTCGTTACCTCAAAGAATTTCGATAATTGAACAATTAACAAGGGAAACTAATGATTTTTTAACGAAAAAAGGCGAATTAAAGGAATTTGGTTAACTTTTACTCTAAATGGAAATTTCATCATACTTTTATATACTAACTAAGTAGAATTTTAATGCATAAACGAACACATTTCAGTAAATATTCAACGCACACACAAATATGAAAACAACACCTGCTTCTTGTGACGTCATATTGAAACCAAAACTTATTCCTTGGAAGTCCCTCACCATGCCTTTTCACCCCCATCTCCCCCAATTTTTTACCTTAGGTAGGGAAATGGACAATGCAATGACCTCTCATTCTTGTATATTTAGAAGTCTGGGAGAAAAAAAGAGACATTTTATACACTCCAATTTCATAACAGTTACCGCAATATCCCAAAATTTGAATTTTGGAAGACATAATCAGTATAATTAATTAAACAAAATAACAAAAATATTATTTTTTAAGGGGAAAAGGTGAATTTAAGCGAATTTGATTAGTTTTACAATAGTCTTTTGAACAACAACTTGGAAATATAGATTTCTAACAGAAGAATTAAACGTATATTTTAATTTTAACAACAAAAACTTAACAAGTATCATTAATTTAACAAAAATAAATATCAATTTTAAAGAAAAGACGAATTTGAATAATTTTACACTAGTATTTTCAAAAGCAACATAGAAATATCAATACTTATTCACATATTTCACTTATTCACTGTATTCAATACTATATTTAATAAATATGGATACAATTTAAGAATTTTCTAATCTATAATTAAATATTAGCTGTATATTTAATGTTACCCATGTTTTCAACATTAGTTCATAATCGTGAATTTTGTATTTTAAATACCATGTATTCAGGTTCAGATTATTTTCACTTGAAATCATACAGAATTTTTTAACAGAGTTTGTTTTTGAAATCATTGAAGCAACTGTATTTAATATTTTTAACACCAATTTTCTAAGATTTTCTAACATTTTCCGATTATACATTCTTCAGAAGTACATTTCTAAATGTTACAATCACTTTACATATCGAAAAGATATCATTGAAGCAACTGTATTTAATATTTTTAATACCAATTTTCTAAGATTTTTTAACATTTTCCGGTTATACATTCCTCAAAAGTTATTATTACGTATTCTAAACAATAGAAAATATTAATTTTAAGAATAAAAAGACGAATTTAAACAAATTTTATTAGTTTTACACTATTTTTCTCGCCTCCAACACGGATATATCAATTTTAACAGAAGAATTAAACGTATATTTTAGTTTTTAACAACAAAAATGTAATAAGTATCATTAATTAAACAAAAATAAATATCAATTTTCAAGAAAAGACAATTTTTTACACAAATTTTCAACTTTGAAATACATTTGCTTACATATATTGTTACAGTATATTACTAAACTTAAACTTTTTAAAAAGTTTGAATGTCTTTACAAAGGGTTCATACTTATATTTTTCACGTCTTGACTGCATTCGAAATCTTACAACAAAAGTATACTTTTATTATTATTATTATTATTATTCTAGAAAACCTAAAAAATCGTTTCTTGCTGCTTTAGACACTTGACATATTAAAACTACTCTACCAATATAATTAATCAAATTAGGACATAATTCATCTTACACTTCAAAATTTCTGAATTTTTAACCGACTTCAAAGAGGAGGTTATGATTTCGACCTGTATGTATTTGTTGTTCACGCATAACTTTTGTAAATATGAACCGATTTTGATAATTCTTTTTTTGCTTGAAAGCGTATGAGACCCATGTGGTCCCATTCGAATTTCATAAAAATCTGATAATTAGAACTTTTTTAAAAATAAAAACTTTAAATTTCAAATTCATTTTGAAGCAATCGACCAATTAGAAGTGTTCATTTTGCATGCTTTTATGTTACACTTACATAGACACACGATCTTTTCACTGTTAAAAAGTTTGAAGTTTTTGCTGCATCGTCACTCCACCGCTTTTATGGAATATCTCTATATTGACCAATGAGAATTCACCATAATACAATGAAGTAATCATTTTCTATAAAAGTGATGGATTGACGATAAAGTAAATTTTTAACGTCAAGTTTTAAGTCAAGTTTAAAGTCAAATTTTTAACAGTGTTCAAAGTGCAAAATCCTAACTGAACGAAGGCCAGGATTCACATAAATTTTGCGCTGTTTGCGAAACGAGATTTATAAACAAGAAAATTTATTTAAAACATTGAAAAATTTGCTAAAATTTAGGCTTCTGATTCGTTAATCTGGTTTCGCTAACAGCGCAAATTCTACCTGGATTCCGGACAAGTTCTCTTAGGCAAGAAACCGGAAATATAGCATCTAGGGGATATAGTGTGGAAAAAATCGCATATTCACAGTATCCGCAAAGAAACTCTTCTAGAGGGTTGAATTCTGATAGGGATTGGCCGACGCGTTTTCACGTAACTTGGCGATAATTATACTTGGCGAGCGATAGATGCTTCCGTCGAGGAAATTGATTTTCTTCCGAACCGAGTACAAAGTAACTTTTCTCTTGCAGCATTGCATTGGATGGAACGTGTCTTACTGAAAGCTGTACTCTTTAAAAGTTTTTAAATACAAATTTTTACTGTGTACTCGGTTTACTTTGTACTCGGCTCCGAAGGAAATCAAACTTGACGGAAGTGTCTATCGCTACGCCAAGTATAATTATCGCCAAGTTACGTGAAAACGCGTCTTCCAATCCCTATCAGAATTCAATCCTCCCGAAGAGTTTCTTTGCAGATACTGTGAATATGCGTGGAAATCGGCTATCTCAGGGCGTGTTCAGAGCAACTTACAAAAGTAACCAATGTTACCGACCTGTTGTAGGGCAGTACGAAAACAAATTGTGGCATAAATGAAAACTATTCTGTTGAATTGTAGCTGACGTCACACTTTGCTTTGATTTTCATTTCGTACTTGTCTACAATCGGTAAGTGGTCGGTAAGTAACCGGTAAGTTGTGCTGAACACGCCCTCTGTAACACTTAAAAACAGCGCTAAAATGTTCTATTCTTTAAATGTCCAAGAATGCTAATCAAATTTAAAGATAGAAGCGACATCTGCAGGATATTTTCTAAAAATCCAAGAATTATTGCTAGTCTAGATAATGTATCACGAAAATGCCGCCGATGTCGCTGTGATCGACACTTTGGAATTCAGTAGCATCGTTGCACATTTAAAGGATGCAAATTTTTAGCACTGCTTGCATTGTAAAAAATTGAACCCTTTTGCTGCATCGTCACTCCATCGCTTTTATAAGAAACGATTACTTCGCTCTATTATGGAGCATTCTCATTGGTCAAAACAAAGAAATTCTATAAAAGCGATGGAGTAACGATGCAGCAAAAGGGTCAAATTTTTTACAGTGTCGATAGCAGATTTTCACTCCATGTATTCCAGACTCTCTCCTTCGAACAATGAAAAGTTCTCAAAAATGAAGGCTTATAATTGGTCAATATTGTTTTCCTTAACAGCGAATAATCCTTCTGGATCCTAATCACTGTTGCAGAGATGCTAGTTTTCTTCCAAAGTACGAAATCTTAGCTGGAACAATTTTCGTATCCACCAAAGTAAAAGATCCACATCGATCCAGACATGAGAATTCGATATCGAAAAGCTGAAAATTCATCTCTAAAGAGCCTTACACATTAAAGCAAGAGTGTCTGTGTATCAGGGTGCTTGTTATGCCGGATTCACAAAGTGATTAAAGTACATTGCTATGTGCTAGATTTACATTTGGAAAAATATAAATGACGAAAAATTTTGATAAGCTTACCATTAAAGTTAAGCTAGTTAACTTCTTTCACCCATAAAACAAACTCGTTCAGGCGACTACCGCCAAGTTCTGGAATAAAAATTCTTAAATTTTCTGTACTTTGGAAAACCGCGTTTATCAAAGAACATTCTTAACTTCAAATATTGCTACTTTCATATAGACGCATGTTGAATCATGGTATGATTTTGATAAAATCATCCTTTTTAGTTTTTATGACTGAAAAGAGTATTTTGATACATACGAACATTTAGAATTACTTTGCTATGCATTGAATCATAGAAGCAACTTGACGCGCTCTGATTGTGTACGCGTACTTTAAACTGTAAAAAATCTGACCCTTTTGCTGCATTGTCACTACCCCGCTTTTATAGAATATCTCACTTTTGATCCATGAGAATGCTCCATAATAGGCTGAAGTAATCGTTTTCTATATTAGCGGTGGAGGGACGATGCAGCAAAAGGGTCAAATTTTTAACAGTGTACCCTGTTTAAAATATCTTGAAAAATTACCTCTGTTTTTAAAGACTATCTATTTTCTGACCAATGAAAACGCTCCATAGACGTTTTTAGATCGCTCTCATTAGTCAGAAAATAGCTAGCTTTAAAAACAAAGGTAATTTTTCACAATAATTTTAACGTGTACTGATGGATTGTCAGCTTTTCAGTGCCCAATTACGAAGTCTGTAGATTTCAATGTAGACCTTAAGGCACTACACTAGTCTCAGAAAAAAAACCCTGATGTTAGTGTAAAGACTATGGAGGCATTCTTTTCAAATATCTCGCTCAAATTTTAATATATTTACATGATTTTTTTGCATAGGATAGCCGAGGAGGATCTACAACCGGCCTAGTTTTTACTTCTTCGATTTTGCTTATGTATGTTTTATATAATGGTAGTTTCAATTTCAAAACCGTTTAAACCGGTTTTGAAATTTAAAATATTTTTTTTAAATCTGAAACCAAAATTGAAAAAGTAAAAACTAGGCCGGTTATGGAATATCCTCAGCTATCCTATGCAAAAAAAATCACGTAAAAATTTTAAAATTTGAGCGAGATATTTGAAAAGAACACCCCCATAGACTTCACATTATCATCCGGGTCTTTTTCTTCATCCGGCCTTAAAGTTTGCTGGAGCGATAAATTTCAGAAATGTTAAAGCTTAAATAAACAAGTTCTCGCATCCACTAAAGCGGAAATAGACATCGATACCAATCGACATCCTTAAGTTGTTGAAAAAATGAAAATCCTTTAGTATATATTTTGCTCCGGAGGAAAGAATTATCTCTACATATCAATGCAAAATAAAGTACATAGATATGTGTAACAAAATTATCTTTAGATTCAGATTTGGTTACCGGATTAGACACCAGAATGATTTCAGATTTTGTTCATGTAGGATTCCTCGATGTGAATATGACGACACATGGAGCACAGTATACGATTGATTGAAAAGATTCTGGACAAAAATGAGTCATCAAGGGGCTCCTTGTGGCCGAGTGGTTAAGACACCACGCTGCTAATCTCTTGAGAGCGTAGGAGATTGTGGGTTCGAATCCCACTGGCTTCGTTGCACACACTCTTTATGTGTAGCTCCCGGTTGTACTTTTCTTGTGTCGTAATATTTCCTTGTGTTATCTTGTCCTTGTATGTCCACGAATTTGTAAAATAATATGGATTATGCATTTATGTCTGTCTAGAAATAAAGGATCATTCGGCGTACAATCGAATTCTACCAGGAAATCATCATCAATTTTTATAATAGAAAATGCCTAGCATTGCGGAACATTGTTAAAAATTTAACTTTTGCTGCATCATCACTCCATCCCTTTTATGGAATATCTCATACATACACTGTAAAAAAAATTTACCCTTTTGCTGCATCGTTACTCCCCCGCTTTTACAAAATATTTGTCTTTTGACCCATGAGAATGCTCCATGATAGGCTGAAATAATCGTTTTCCATAAAAGCGGTGGAGTGACGATGCAGCAAAAGGGTGAAATTTTTAACAGTTTAGTTGAGACAAAAGCGTCCGTGAAAAAAGTATTTGGGCATCGAATGCTGTCACTGTCTTATAGATGCAGCAGCCAAGTACAGGTTATGATTTTCGGATTCCTCGTCGAATCATCACCGCTCATTTCCGATGCCTTTACTCCATTTATAGGAATTAGATTGTTGTTGTTTATCTATTAAATCATAGAGCGATTTTTGTTAAAATCTTTCTTTTTGCTTTTTCTGACTGAAGGGGGAGTACTTTTGACTACACTAGAAAAGCATTTTACTATTCATTGATACATGGAGTCATTTTGCTGTTTACTCATATATGGAAGCGCTTTGCCGCACGTTCATGTGTAAGGACACTTAACTTGAGGCATTGTCACCTTTCGATAACCACTTCCGATGTCCGTACGATTAAATGTTGACTTTAAGATTTCATGAATGCGGTAGCTTTTCGTCGTGCCAGTAGGGTTGCAAAAAGTCGGTTTATTCCCGGGTTTATTTCCAATAGACCAGGTTTATTCCCGGGTTTATTCCCAAAAAACCGAATTTTTCCGAAAAATCCCAGGTTTTTTCCAGGTTTATTCCTAAAAACCCGGTTTATTCCCGGGTTTAAACCGGGTTTTTTCTAACCTTTGCAACGCTACGTGCCAGATCTGAAGAAGTTACCACATCCAGAAGACCTAAAGATTCACAACGATACTAACCGATATTGTAAGTGTCTTTTGAAGAGTTGACAATCAAACAGTGACAAGTAAAGCGAATACATCAGAACTCAGCAAAGTGCGTTCATTAGTAATGCGTTGCAAAGAGCCATCATATGTCAGTACACATAATTATGTATTACGGTATAAATAACTAAAAAGTAGGAAATAAATTTAACTTTTTCAAAAAAATGTATAACCGACTCCAAAGAAAAGCGCTAAAAAGAATTAAATAATTCTATAAAATTCTCTAATGACAAATCGTTATCCAATAACCACACATTGACTATCATGTACCGGTATAATACGGTTAAATTTAATATATAGAATTTAATATCCACCAAACATAGATTTTCCAGAGAATATTTTTTACAAGAGATTAATTTACATATTTTTGATTTAATTTTGGAATATATACATATAAAAAGTAATGAATTACTTTTTGAAGTTGGTGCCAAACTATCTTAAGTATAGTAAGAATTGTGGATATATTATGTCTAGTACCATAAATAAAATGGGGAAATCATTATCGATTATGATTGTTTGGCACCAACTTCAAAAAGTAATTCATTACTTTTTATATGTATATATTCAAAAATTAAATCAAAAATATGTAAATTAATCTCTTGTAAAAAATATTCTCTGGAAAATCTATGTTTGGTGGATATTAAATTCTATATATTAAATTTAACCGTATTATACCGGTACATGATAGTCAATGTGTGGTTATTGGATAACGATTTGTCATTAGAGAATTTTATAGAATTATTTAATTCTTTTTAGCGCTTTTCTTTGGAGTCGGTTATACATTTTTTTGAAAAAGTTAAATTTATTACAATACTTATTTTCATCAAACTTTATTCTTGATCCTATATATTTTAATAGCACAGAATTTTAACATCTGTTTTTATCTACTTTGATTATGATTTGTCTTACTACCTACACTTTAACAAGTGCTTTTTACCTATATTATTGAAGAGAATCCTAACTGTGTCTATTTATTTCTACTACAGATGTGCTCTATTTGCTACAAACACTTCTTAAGTAAATGGAATTTAACAGAACATACAAAAATCTATACAGGTGAAAAACCTTACACTTGGAAAGATTACCATAAATGCTGTTTTCAAGGAGACGTGAATCAAAAATGCACACATCATCATATAAAGCATCATCAGATATATGTAAACTTAGCAAAGATATTCAAAAATTAGTCAGACTTTTGAAGAATTTAGAAATAAAGGAAGATATTTAGGCTATTTATCCATCATATTTTCACAACACTTACCACAATATCTCAAACTTAAAATTTGGAAGACATACACACTGCTGAAAAGTAATTTTGTGATTCTTCTAACCAGTATGAATGTATAGATATTATTTTGCAGTGTATTCTTTAAATGCTCACATTAAATATTCTTTTATATGCATATATCGTTGTGTTTATTTTTCTAATGCCTATTACATTAATCAAATACATAACATTTTAAGTGAAATAACATTCTCACAACTTAAAAAATGTACAAGAACATACAAAAATAAACAGATGTATGAAAAAACTATGCAAGTTTACAAAATATTTTCATTGTTTTCTAGAAATATTAACAAAAAATATTTACAATATGAAAAAATTGTAAAAGTGAAAAGAAAAAACATAAATGTAAAAACAAAAACCACAAAGTGAAAAACTCATAACAAAGTTTTTGAAAAAAATATTTACAAAAAAATTTTTTTTACAAAAACCAAAACTTCCAAAAATATTTAAAAAAAAATTTTTTTTTCAAAAACATTTTTTACAAAAATTTTTTTTTCAAAATAAGTTTTTACAAAAGTAAAAAAAAAGAAAATCACAACGTTAAAAAAATGAAAAATTTTTGCAACATTTTTTTGCAATTTTTTTACACTTTTTTTAACAAAAATTTTTCATTTTTTTAACGTTGTGATTTTCTTTTTTTTACTTTTGTAAAAACTTATTTTGAAAAAAAAATTTTTGTAAAAAATGTTTTTGAAAAAAAAATTTTTGAAAAAAATATTTTTGGAAGTTTTGGTTTTTGTAAAAAAAATTTTGTTGTAAATATTTTTTTCAAAAACTTTGTTATGAGTTTTTCACTTTGTGGTTTTTGTTTTTACATTTATGTTTTTTCTTTTCACTTTTACAATTTTTTCATATTGTAAATATTTTTTGTTAATATTTCTAGAAAACAATGAAAATATTTTGTAAACTTGCATAGTTTTTTCATACATCTGTTTATTTTTGTATGTTCTTATACATTTTTTAAGTTGTGAGAGTGTTATTTCACTTAAAATGTTATGTATTTGATTAATGTAATAGGCATTAGAAAAATAAACACAACGATATATGCATATAAAAGAATATTTAATGTGAGCATTTAAAGAATACACTGCAAAATAATATCTATACATTCATACTGGTTAGAAGAATCACAAAATTACTTTTCAGCAGTGTGTATGTCTTCCAAATTTTAAGTTTGAGATATTGTGGTAAGTGTTGTGAAAATATGATGGATAAATAGCCTAAATATCTTCCTTTATTTCTAAATTCTTCAAAAGTCTGACTAATTTTTGAATATCTTCGCTAAGTTTACATATATCTGATGATGCTTTATATGATGATGTGTGCATTTTTGATTAACGTCTCCTTGAAAACAGCATTTATGGTAATCTTTCCAAGTGTAAGGTTTTTCACCTGTATAGATTTTTGTATGTTCTGTTAAATTCCATTTACTTAAGAAGTGTTTGTAGCAAATAGAGCACATCTGTAGTAGAAATAAATAGACACAGTTAGGATTCTCTTCAATAATATAGGTAAAAAGCACTTGTTAAAGTGTAGGTAGTAAGACAAATCATTTTGTATTTACTCTAATTACGTTTCATATACGAATTCTAGTATTTCTCATATAAGTACTCACATATGTGTTATTCGTTAACGCTACATGTGCTAGGGATGAATCATTCGGGTCATTAATTTCTGAAGTTTGCTGCTGTTTTGGTTCATCTTGTTGAAACATCTGTATAATGAAAGAAATATATATTTAGTAAAGGTTTAATGTATAAATAATCGCTTATTTATTTATTTTTATTAAATACATGTATATTGCAATCAATTTCGTGTACATTTAATATAAATTAAATTTTCTTCATTTATTCATATGATAGTAATTTCTCTGAGGGGTACATATCTGATAATTTTTAGAAAAGTGTGAAACACAAATTATTCTATGATAATAAGCATTGTGGTAAAATTCACATAGCTTGGTTTCGGAAATAGGTTATTTGAAATATGAAATGTTAAAATTAAAGATTGTATTTGTACATGCTATGTATAATCAAAAACTATAAATATATTATTATTTAAAAAACTCGATGGACGATAATTCAGATGCAAGATGAAAACATTAAGATCAAGTGCAAGATGAAACATATAATTTGATTAATACTATGGAAGTGCTAACTCAAGATAAACCATGTACACTATATATCATTAAAACTATAAAGATAGTATTTATATTTTAAGCAACTTGATTCACGATAATTCCGAAGTGCGAGATGAAACATCTGATGAATTGATTAAAAATATGAGTAGATTAGTTTTAATACATTAGATGATTATAGCAGTACGAAATTTCGTGTAGGAGCAATGCGTACATGATGAAAATCGAATGGAATCAATTGACTTCAACTCCTGATCCAAGTTAGTATTTATCTCACGTGTGTAATGTGGAAATATAAAAGGTGAAGAATCAAGTTTGATGTAAATAAATATTGTGGTATTGGTTTAAAATCTAAAAAAGTATTGAATTTTACTGAATTAGAAAGCATAAAATTTGATTAAATAATGTTTTATGTAAAATATTAAGTTTAAATGTGATAAAATTATGAAAATCAGTTTGTAAACTCTCATTTTTATAAGTACTACTATGAAAATATTCTTTTAATATAGAATTTCTGCTTATTGATGAGACTAAAAAATTATTTTTTGTTAATTTTGAATATTTATTGAGTATATGTAATACTAGGATTAAAATCTTACAAATTCGGTGTTAAAATTTTCAAGAAATTGTGGTTTGTAATCCGGAAAAAGGTGTGATTTTAATAAATTTGTAAATATGTTCATTATTTTTTTTTTTTTTTAGTTATTTCTCTAACTTGTCATTCATTTGTTAATTTTTGTAATTTTTGTAGAAAAAATGATTTGAATTTTCGGTAATCTGTACTATTTTTTTGTCCAACAGTTGATTTTATTGATTATTAGTATTCTTATTCGACAGTAATTTCACGTATGAAGTTATTAAATATTAAATATCTATTAATTTTCTTTACTGTTTCATAAGATAGTAATATTTCTGAGGAACAGGTGTGATAACTACTAGACTTTGATTGACTTGATTTTCTGATAAACGTTTGAAAAGAGTTGTAAGTACGTAATAATGCAATATCTATATACTATCGAGAGTCGAGATTGAAGTAGATAAGTATTGGAGTAATAGTCAATTTTTTGTTGAATTTCAAGAAATTGTGTGAGAACATGGTTTTTTACATTAAGTTTATGTAATTTCAGTTACAGTTTTTCGACAATCAACCTAAAAATGGATAATTATCATAGTTAAAAGTTATGATGAAAAGATGTAAGCAATATTAATGTTAAAAAGTTCGTCTAATGTTTGCTCTTATGTTGTGAAAATTTCGAATAGTTTGGTTTGAAATATGAAATGTTTGTAAAAATTAAACTTTGTATTCTTGTATGTTTTGCATTATTAAATTGTAAAGATAATATTCATATTTGGAAAATGTTGGGTGTTTCAATAATTTTTTGATAAGTAGATAAAAACAGATGTTAAAATTCTGTGCTATTAAAATATATAGGATCAAGAATAAAGTTTGATAAAAATAAGTATTGTAAAAATTCAGAAATTTTGAAGTGTAAGATGAATCATGTCCTAATTTGATTAATTATATTGGTAGAGTAGTTTTAATATGTCAAGTGTCTAAAGCAGCAAGAAACGATTTTTTAGGTTTTCTAGAATAATAATAATAATAATAATAATAATAAAAGTATACTTTTGTTGTAAGATTTCGAATGCAGTCAAGACGTGAAAAATATAAGTATGAACCCTTTGTAAAGACATTCAAACTTTTTAAAAAGTTTAAGTTTAGTAATATACTGTAACAATATATGTAAGCAAATGTATTTCAAAGTTGAAAATTTGTGTAAAAAATTGTCTTTTCTTGAAAATTGATATTTATTTTTGTTTAATTAATGATACTTATTACATTTTTGTTGTTAAAAACTAAAATATACGTTTAATTCTTCTGTTAAAATTGATATATCCGTGTTGGAGGCGAGAAAAATAGTGTAAAACTAATAAAATTTGTTTAAATTCGTCTTTTTATTCTTAAAATTAATATTTTCTATTGTTTAGAATACGTAATAATAACTTTTGAGGAATGTATAACCGGAAAATGTTAAAAAATCTTAGAAAATTGGTATTAAAAATATTAAATACAGTTGCTTCAATGATATCTTTTCGATATGTAAAGTGATTGTAACATTTAGAAATGTACTTCTGAAGAATGTATAATCGGAAAATGTTAGAAAATCTTAGAAAATTGGTGTTAAAAATATTAAATACAGTTGCTTCAATGATTTCAAAAACAAACTCTGTTAAAAAATTCTGTATGATTTCAAGTGAAAATAATCTGAACCTGAATACATGGTATTTAAAATACAAAATTCACGATTATGAACTAATGTTGAAAACATGGGTAACATTAAATATACAGCTAATATTTAATTATAGATTAGAAAATTCTTAAATTGTATCCATATTTATTAAATATAGTATTGAATACAGTGAATAAGTGAAATATGTGAATAAGTATTGATATTTCTATGTTGCTTTTGAAAATACTAGTGTAAAATTATTCAAATTCGTCTTTTCTTTAAAATTGATATTTATTTTTGTTAAATTAATGATACTTGTTAAGTTTTTGTTGTTAAAATTAAAATATACGTTTAATTCTTCTGTTAGAAATCTATATTTCCAAGTTGTTGTTCAAAAGACTATTGTAAAACTAATCAAATTCGCTTAAATTCACCTTTTCCCCTTAAAAAATAATATTTTTGTTATTTTGTTTAATTAATTATACTGATTATGTCTTCCAAAATTCAAATTTTGGGATATTGCGGTAACTGTTATGAAATTGGAGTGTATAAAATGTCTCTTTTTTTCTCCCAGACTTCTAAATATACAAGAATGAGAGGTCATTGCATTGTCCATTTCCCTACCTAAGGTAAAAAATTGGGGGAGATGGGGGTGAAAAGGCATGGTGAGGGACTTCCAAGGAATAAGTTTTGGTTTCAATATGACGTCACAAGAAGCAGGTGTTGTTTTCATATTTGTGTGTGCGTTGAATATTTACTGAAATGTGTTCGTTTATGCATTAAAATTCTACTTAGTTAGTATATAAAAGTATGATGAAATTTCCATTTAGAGTAAAAGTTAACCAAATTCCTTTAATTCGCCTTTTTTCGTTAAAAAATCATTAGTTTCCCTTGTTAATTGTTCAATTATCGAAATTCTTTGAGGTAACGACTGTTCAAAAACTAAAAAATATGTTTAAATTTCTATTTTAAGTTGTGTATCCTGATTTTATATTTAAAAAAAAATGAAGAAATCAGTTAAAAATTTAATATTTTCCGTTGTTTTGCTTAATAAATAATGTTCATGAAGGAAATGGTTGTCCAAAACTGGAATGCTTGCTTAAATTTCTTTCTATCAAATTGATATTCTGAAGTTTGAGTTGAAAAAATCGTAAGAAATAAGTCTTATTCTATAAAACTTGATATTTTCCATTGTTTTTTACTTAATTAACGATACTCATTAAGATTATAGCTGTTGAAAAACTAGAATGCATGTTTAACTTTCAACTTGTAAGTCGATACACTGATGTTGCAGTTGATAAAAATCGTAAGAAATCAGTCTTTTTCTATAAAACTTGATATTTTCCATTGTTTTTTACTTAATTATCAATACTCATTAAGGATACAGCTGTTGAAAAACTGAAATGTACGATTAAGTTTTTCTCTCTTAAGTTGATAAAAATCGTAAGAAATCTGTCTTTTTCTATAAAACTTGATATTTTCCATTGTTTTTTACTTAATTAACGATACTCATAAGGGTTATAGCAGTTGAAAAACTAGGATGTACGTTTAACTTTCAACTTTTAAGTCGTTACATTGATCATATAGTTGATAAAAATCATAAGAAATCAGTCTTTTTCTATAAAACTTGATATTTTCTATTGTTTTTATTTAATTAATACTACTCATTAAGATGTCTATCAAGCAAAATTCAAATATATGTTTAACTTTCTTGTGTTAAATTGATAATCTCATCTTGTAGTTGAAGAAATCTAAATAAAATGGTTAAAAATGAGATTTTAATTGTTTCGCTTAATTAATAATATTCATTAAAACTACGGTTGTTCAAAATCAAATATAAATTTAATCTTCATCTTATAGTATGATTTCGAGCGGCGGGACCGCAGGAGGGACCGGGAGGGATGGTTGCTGCGTGCTGCCGCACGGTCCCGCCGTCCCGCCGCCGGCTGAGCTTAAACTGTCCTTTTCCTACTACTTATACGCAATCTTTTAATATGAAATTTCGAACTGGGTCCTCATTGTACATGGCATCACATACCAAACGCGGTGTGCACGCACAGCAAAATCTTGTAAACAAAGAAAATGAAAAAAAAATTCGAATTGAACGAACAACCGAACGTAAGCTCGAATCGAACGTTAAATTTTGAAAACTGCCCCCCCCCCAACGTAACGTAGTGGAGGGGGGGGAATATATAACATCGGTTGCATAAGATCAGTAAGTGGTCACATGCCAAACAACAACTTCCTTATTTTCTAAATTCCATGTATATTATAAATATTATTTATTGCAAAATCCGAAAAAAAAAAAAAAAAACATTTTGGAACTGCCGACAGAAGTCAAAACTTGAACAACTACGTATGTATTTTTTTAATCGTCAGGAAATATTTTATTGTGCAGGAAATACAAGGACCAAGTAACCGCGGTAAAATAACGCCTACACGCGAGAGGAGGCCAGAGTCCCAGCAGTGGTGAATAATATTTATATGATGCAGATGTCATACACGCACCACAATGGCACGATGGTTTCAAGATGCCGATTTAGCGGAAACTTCGAAGAATTTTGAGAAATTTAAATTTCAACCCCTTATGGGTCCGTAACGTGACCCAGAATGACGGGAGAAACTTTTTTATGCTAAATTGGTAATGTATGAAGCATAAGCTTTCAATAAACATATTACATCAAAAAATGAAAAATGCCCCCCCCCCCCCCAAAAAAAAAAAAAAAAAAAAAAAAAAAAAAAAAAAAAAAAAAACCGGTGTTATGGGGAAAACCGTAAAACTGCAAAAAGAGCGGCGACGAAAAGTTAGCTATGCTATAGTTTTTCTCGCTGCTGTAGCTCCCATACAAACAAAGTTATAGCCTTTTAAAAATTGAAATGAGTGAAGAAATGAGCAAAATTATATTGGTGAATAACCAACAGGGGGGGGGGCGGGTCAATACCCCCGCTTGTGCCATATAGCTTAAACTTTTAAGTTAAAATTGGTAGAGAAAAAAAATGAGCAATATTTTAAAGTGTATGTTTGGGGGGGGGGGGGCGGGTCAAGCCCCTCACCTTTGGAAGAGGTTCTCAAAGAGGGAACTTTAAAACAATGTTCCTAGGTTACAGTATCAATGTGGCTAGTTCAATGGTTTTTTTTTCCATCTCAAAAAAATTTCCAATACGCTTAAGGACGTTTTCAATTAAAAAATTCGATCTAAAATGATAAAAACACAAAAAGCTTCGAAAAATGCCAACCCCCCCCCTCCCGCCGTGGGAACCAAATTCGGAAGGGGGGGGGGTAAGAAAGCATCATATTATGAAAAAGTAATTCGAGATCTTCAAGATGATATACAATATGACGGGCTTAAAAAGTGAAAATTGTCCCTTTCCCCTGACCCCCGTCAGTCCAACCCTTTCGCCCCCAATTTTCTGCAGCAGACATTTAAATTTTTTTACGATTGATAAATAATTACCGAATGATTCGATGAAAAAAAAACCACACTTAAATTGATAAGTATTGTAGAAATCGCTACTGTTTTAAACATATGTTCGTCCCCTCTCCAAACCCCTCTTTGAATTTTTTTTTTTTTTTTTTTAATAAACAATATTTATTGGTGGGTACCACGTACGTGACAGCATGGTAAGACTAAAATACCAGAAACTTTGAAAATTAGGTCTTCATTTCACAAGTCATATTCTCATGCTTCTTTCTGTACTTCGTTTTTCGATAAAACTTTCACAAAGCTTCATCGACAGAACTCTGCTGTAGAGGTCTGCACGGGCCGAAATTTCCAGGGCCGGACCCGGCCCGAAAGTTAAAATTTCGGCCCGGGCCCGGCCCGACCCGAACGAAAGAAACATTGGCCCGACCCGGCCCGGCCCGAACGAAAAAATAATGGCCCGACCCGGCCCGTATCGAAAGTTAAAATTTCGGCCCGAGCTCGGCCCGGTCCGGAAAAAAGTTTAAAATTCGGCCCGAACCCGGTCCGGCTTGAGTGAATTTCTACAAAACATTGATCTTTAATCTTATGGAAGAGTTCTGACCAAAAAAAATTATATTACAGTCGTCCCCGCTTAAACGAATATTGATGGTTCCAGAAAAAATATTCGATTAAGCGGGGTATTTGATTAAACGGGGAACATAGAAATATAATATTTAAAGCGTAATAAAAAGGTAAAACACCATCTGCAGCATAATTAATTAATAGCATAATAAAACAGTTAGCATAACAGCGCAAATTAATAAAATAAATACAAATACTAATATAAAGTATGTAATAATTTAATATCAGTACATATAGCTGTATGATTGACATTGTATTTCATGTATTTCATTGGAATTTAGTTAAAACTTTGCTATTTGTTATTTATGTTATTTACCTAGGCTTAAAAACGTCGTTTAATGTGGTTTGTTTGCGTGGAAATGTTTTCGTGCGTTAGCAATTAGCACACGCTTTCTGCATAATCATAGTGCCATTTATTAACGAAAATTTCACTTTTTTTTTCCAAACACATTCCAGCGCATATTGACCAGTGTTATCAAAATTGGGATTATGTTCTTTCTTTTGATCCAAATTTCCATTTTATCTCTGTTCTTTTTGGATTATTTTGGCATTGCGTTTCATGTTAGAAACTTACGTCTGCGATATTTTAAGGCTGTTTTCAACTGCTTTGCTCAACAAGCGGAAAACGTTTTGACACATTTACGAATTCATTTTTTAACGGAAAAATATCAAATTGCAAAGCCTGACCATGGAAGGATGGAAGAGATTTGGAATCTAACTCAGTTTTCTATTTTTTGATCGATCCATTACCTATTAAGTTATAAGCTTTTTTGATTACGTGACAAGGCGATTTTCACTCCAATTTGGATTGGTTTTTCTTCGCTTCCGCGAAAAGTTAGTTTAAAACGCCCACTTTGACATTATTTTCTGAAAAATCTGCTGTGTTATAAAAAAACGGAAAACTGAGTGCGATTTGATAGTTTCTGAACAACAATATCTGCTAGTTTCATACAATTCCGAGCAAAAATAAATTGAAACTTATGTTATAAAGTTGCCCCTTTTGATTTAAGAATAGACTTAAAACTTTTTTTTACCTGGACTTCTGTTTTCTTATTTAACGTTTTAAAAACTGTCGTTTATCAGAAAGGTTTAAAACTTTCCATTTAAAATCCATAGCAACGCCTTTTTCTTAACAAAAACGCGACTAAACTTACAAAGCGCAAAAATAATCCACATTGGCCAACTTATTTCACCCATTCGCAGAAAAAGGAGGGGAAATCATTTGACCTATCCATTACACACCTGCCGGCTGAAATCATTGCAGGAAGAACTGAAAATTTGTCTTTAGTGTAAATGAGCCGAAAATGACAAAAGGTGAAGAAAAATTCAATATTAAAAGTGTTTTTTGCGCCTGATTTCAAACATAGGTTATCCAGATGGTATTCGAATAAGCGGGGAGGTTCGTGAAATCTATTCGGTTTAAGCGGGGAAATTTAACATAGATCCAATGGAGATAAATTCGGTTCCGGAGAGTTCTATTCGAATAAGCGGGGTATTCGATTATCCGTTACCCGATTAAGTGGGGAGGACTGTAGTCTTTTTTTTTTCCATGTTTATAATCTCCATTTATGCAGAAGTGCCGTAGGCTGCGATATTTATGCTTCTAGATGAATCTTTGTTTGTTGTATGTAAATGTTTCAGTTATCACTAGTATTATTAATCCATATTCCCTGTAATGGAGACAAAAAATCGAAAAGGCGGTATATGGTAAAATTTCCAAAGACGAAATCGCTTTGGAACGAAAAAAAATGCATTCCCTTCTTAATAGATGTAAATGTTTAATATATTTTTTTCTCCCGTATTGTTGTATTCATTTTGCATGGATGAACATTTTAAAAGAAACTTTCAGTTTTTAGTTTTAAAAAAAATTCCGTTATAATCATGTTTTTTTTTTTTTTTTTTTTTTTTTTTATGTGTGTGTGTGTGTGTGCGTGTTTAATTCTATTTTAAAACGCCTAGTAATCTACGATTCTTTAAAAGGAATAAATTCCAATGTTTAATTGTAGAATAATGACGGCTTAAAAGTATATGCTTTTTTTGCAGAAATTTTTGGACAAAGCCAAATATTACTGATTTATAAAAAGTCGAGAAAAGGAATTTCATATAGGAAGATTCAATAGGAACTGATTATTTTGGTCCATGAAAACTAGGAAGAATGGAATCAGTCTCGGCTTCGTACGGAAAAAAAAGTTAGGCCCGGCCCGATACTCCAGCAAAAAAATTAAGGCCCGAGCCCAGCCCGGCCCGAAAAGATTAGTGACTAGGCCCGGCCCGGCCCGAAAGGATTAGTGACTAGGCCCGGTCCGGCCCGGCCCGAATGCCATTATTGGAAATCGGCCCGAGCCCGGCCCGTGCAGACCTCTACTCTGCTGTGCTCGATATAAACCTACTCATTCTCAGCGAGAACGAAAATCATCCTTATCGAAAAAGGCATTCATCAGCAAACCACAAGATTCTCGGAGTGCCGCTTTTATCAAGATTAAATTTCATCTTGAAGTTGCAAGTCCTTCGATAAACCTATTTCAATCGAGGTTAATTTTCATCGCGATGAAATGATTTTCTCGTTATGCCTGACTTTATCACGATGAAATTTGTTGAAATGAGAGGCATATTCGAAAGCTCTTTTAATCATTCTTTCATATTATGAATCTTTCTGCTTTTGGAGTTGAATTTTAAGGGGCGGGAGGAGGGGAGAGGGGAGGGGGGGAGCGATGAGGGGGCGAATTTTTTAAATCTTAGCTATTTCGACAATAAACGTTATTTATGGTGTGGATTTTTTTATGGAATTCTCCGGTAAATATTATTTATTAAATATAAAGATTTTAAAGTGCGGGCTGCATCATTTTTAGGTGTAGTCTAGGAAAAATAAGTGAACCCACGGGTGACATGTAAATTACAAACTTTTTTTTTTTTTTTTTTTTTTTTTTTTTTTTTTTTTTTTTTAATTCGTCATGTTATATGTACATCATCGGAATGTTTTGGCACCTCATTTTACGAATCTTTCTCCGCCTGGAGTTGAATTTCAGGGGGAGGGGGGAGAAACCGATAAGAGGGTGAATTTTTTAAACCGTGTCTATTTCGGCAATAAATATCATTTTAGATGTGGAGGTTTCTTTTATGGAACTCTTCGGTAAATATAACTTATTAAATATAAAGATTTTAAAGTGGGGGGGGGGGGTACGTCATTTTTAGGTGTGTTCTGGGAAAAATGAGTGAACCCACAGGTGACATGTAAATTTCAACCTCTTTTTTGGACCCGTCATGTTATATATATATCATCGGAATTTTTTCGAACCTCTATTTCATTTTACGAATATTTCTTCTCCTGGAGTTGAATTTCAGGAGGGGGGGGGGAAACGATAAGAAAGTGATTTTTTTTTTTTTTTTTTTTTTTTTTTTTTTTTAGCTATTTTGACAATGAATATCATTTTAGATGTGGTTTTCAGAGGAGCGCTCCGGTAAATATTATTTCATAAATACAAAAATTTAAAATGGGGACTGCGTGATTTCCTGGTGCATTCTGGAAAGAAAAAGTAACATTACGGCCACGGGTGAGGAGTAAATTTCAAACTTTTTTTGGATCATTTATGTGATATGTCATAGGAAAGGTTTCGGAATACTCTTTCATATTATGGACCTTTCTCTTCCTGCAGTTTAATTTCAGGACGGGGGGGGGGGGGGCGACGGGGAGTGAATTTTTTTAAGCGTAGCTATTTCGAGAATAACTATTATTTTAGAAGTGGTTTCTTGATGGAACCTTCTAATAAAAATTACTAATTATAAACATTTTAAAGTAGGGGATGCGTGATTTCCGTGTGTATTCTGTTAAGAAAAATTAAACCTGCGGGTGAGGAGTAAATTCCAAACTTTTTTTGGACCCTTCATGTGATTGATTTTTGGAATGTTTATAGAGACTTCCAATATATAATTTATAATGTATGAAAAATTCACAAACTGTGAGGACAGGCTGTATTCCGGGTGTTGCAATAGTTGGAATTCTAAGGGTAGTGTTTTTATATCTTTTGTTGACTCCTCTTTCGTGATATATCATTAGAAAGCTCTGTAATTACCATTTTATTTTATATACCTCCCGCGCTCATCCCGCCCCACTTTGCCCCCGCTGGAAACTCTTTAATAAATTTAACCGACACCCATCATGCCAAGTATTGTTGGAAAGCCTAATGACCATTTACTTATATTATGCATTTTCATTGCCCCTGCACTACTTTGCCCCCCCCCCCCCCGAGTGGTCCGTTTAATGAATTTCAATAGAGAGTCTTCTAATAATGGGAGAATCGTAGATCGCATCTCAGTATGTGTACAAAAATCAATAAAAGATTTTGATCACTTTTAATATCCTTTTAGTTCATGTTCTTTCACTAGGAGTGCTTTTGATTATTTTATCTTTGGCCATTTTGCTACTCGCGACTTTACAACTTATTGAAACCAAGGAACGCCGTTACATGACTTTTCTACTATTGCGGCTCCATTATAACATCCTTTTGTTTGTTGTTGTTTTTTAAATTCATTTGTTTTCAGTTTCCATGTATTTATTAAATTATGCTTTTTAAACATGTAATAACAAAGATTTTAATAATCGATTGTAAAAACATCTCGATTGTAGATTCTCGAAATTAGTCGATGACTTTATCGAATGCGCTTTTTTACGATTACGATTTTTATCGAGTAGGAAATTTTCGAGAATCGCCCATCACTACCCCAGGGTACCTTACATTTAGAACAAACTATGTTCCTGCTAAGAAGGGAACCTGTCTATAATGAAGAATTTTTTCTCCTACCCAGTGCGAATTCATCTTGAAAGATTTTACTGGGCAGCATTTTTCGGATTTTTAAGTTATTCAAGGGATAGAATAATATTAAGGTTGCTCTCATTGCTCTGCTCAACAAGCGCAAAACGTTTTGCCACATTTACAAATTCATTTTTTAACGGAAAGATATAAAATTTGAAGGCCTCACAAGGAAGGTCTCCATACGGGCATACTCAGAAAAATCTGAAAAAATTACAGAATGTTCTTCTCATATAGTTATATATGTTTATAAAAAACATTTCGGCGGAACCTCCTTATAACGTCCGTAAAAAAATAATAAAAATTTCGTTTATTTGGCGATTTATCTCCGGTTGGCGAAAAAACGAAATTTTGAAAAATACGCTTTTACGCTTCGAATACTTTTTAAAGAAAAAACTTTCTATGTTCAATTTATTTAAATAAGTTTTGTTTAAGTAATTTTAGTTTTGCATTTTTACTTTACTTTAAGTGTAATTTTGTCATATACGTTTATATGTACTTATAACAAAATGAAATTAATATATTTTATCATTTAAAACACAATTTAAATTGATTAAAATTGTTCCAAATTGAAAAATACACTGTTAAAAATCTGCTGCATTTTGTTGCAACGCACTTCTTTGCTTGTATAGAAAACGGTTACTTGGCCGTGAAATGGAGCTTTCTGACTGGTTGGAATAGAGATATTATAGACAAGAGGTGGAGTGCGTTGCAACAAAATGCAGCAGATTTTTAATAGTGTATGACACGGTCAATTCACCGCGCTATGGAGCATTCTCATTGGTCAGAAGAGAGATATTCTATAAAAGTAGTGGAGTGACGTTGCAGTAAATGCTGCAGATTTTTAACAGTGAAGTCAATTAAAATCAATTTTCAGATTCGTTAAAATCGTCTGCTTTTGGCGAGGAAATGCACTGCTCGCCAAATCCCGCGTCGCTTTCAGCTTTTCACGCCAATTATTCCAACATATTTTATTTTTTTACATATCTAATAATGTAATTCCACCGCTAATTTTCACTGATCCTTTATTACCTACATGAGTAGTTTAATTCGTATTTTTTTCAAAAAATTCTGAGTATGCCCCCAATGGAGACCTTCCTTGTCAGTAAGGTAGCGATTTGGATCGAGCTAAATTTATCATTTTTTTAATCAATAAATTACCTATTAAGTTATAAGTGATTTCGATCATGTGACAAACACGATATCCATCCCCACTTTGAGTGATTATTCTTCTTTCGCGAGGAAACTCGGTTTAAAACGCCCACTTTGACACTATTTTTTGAAAAATCTATTGTGTTTGCCGAGAAATGCGAAAATGAGTGCTATTAGATAGATGAAAATTTTCCAAGTAGGTGAAAAAAGTCCGGGCCAGCAGTCGAACCAAGAATGAAGCAGCCAGTTGGTTAAAGCAGCCAATGCTCTTCCAACTGAACTATACCGAACGAATACTGGTGGACTTTTTCACCCAAATAATCTTAACGACCATATAATCTAGTCTGATATTTTGGATAAGCTCAACAGAATAAATCGAAATTCAATATATGGAACTGCAGAAAACGCTGCATACGGAATTACATTAGATTAATTTATAACTCGATTTTTCAATCGGTAAGTCAATTATAACAGATGAAAATTGTCCAGTCCACGATTTGAACCAGTGATGTATTGGCTGAAGCCGCCAACGCTCTTCTAACTGAGCCATCCCGGACGACCCAAATAACCTTAACGATCATATAAACAGGTCTGATACTTTGGATCCGCTCAAAAGAAAATCGAAGGAAAATATTTTGAACTGCAGAAAACGCTGCATACGAAATTACACTAGATTAATTTATAATGCGATTTTCAATCGCTAAGCCAATTATAACACATGAAAATTTTCCAAGTGGTTGAAAAATGTCCGGGTCAGGATTATTCGAACCAGGGATGTATTGGCTAAAGCCGCCAATGCTCTTCCAACTGAGCCATCCCGGTCGAATACTGGTAGACTTTTTCTCCCAAATAATCTTAACAATCATATAAACAGACGTGATATTTTGGATAAGCTCAAAAGAATGAATCGAAGGTCAATATATGCTCTTTTAACTGAGCCATCCCGGACGAATACTGGTGGATTTTTTTCACTCACTTGGAAAATAATCTTCTGTTATAATTGATTTACCGATTGAAAAATCAAGTTTTAAATTTATCTAATGTATTTTCGTATACAGCGTTTTCTGCAATTCCATATTTTGACTTTCGATTTATTCTGTTGAGCTGATCCAAAGTATCAGACCCGATTATATGATCGTTAAGGAAAGGTTATTTGGGTTTTTCACTGAAACTTCCTTCCTTATCAAAAACAAATGTCTTTTTATCTGTTAGATAACTAATAAACATTTTCATGTTTACCAAATTATCATCTGTCAACTAAACAAAACAAGAAAAAAAATCCCCTTGCTCACCCAAAAATTCATTAACAAACAGTGAAATTAAATACTTTTCTTTCCATTCCCGAATAAATAAAAATATATCATTCCCTTTTTTATTATGAGCAGAATAAGGAAAGGGCAGCTGACGTCACTGTGGGCAAAATTACTGTGAATCCACAGTAATTTCCTGCCCGTCTTTAAGACTCCTACATACACAAGAAGTCAACGCGATCTGATTGGTCTGCGATTAAAAGCTCTGTTGTATGTTTGGTCAACGGCGCCATGATGATCCCTGTAATGATCGCTACAGCAAAAATATAAGTGGTAGATTGGTTGAAGGAAGAGTTTGTTTGTAAACACGCCCTTTTCTTATAGGGCAGTTACAATCAGCTGATTTACTTTTCATCCGCCTATCAAATGCTGGCAATTCACCTCCAGCCGCACCATTAATCCTCTCAGCTACCAATCACAGCTGACGTTCAACTATTGTTTGATCTCCAATAGGCGATTTGTGACGTCATATGAAACTGACCTATAGTATTACCCTGTTCGCACTAGAATAGTTGAGTCACTTAACTTTAAGTCACTTAAATTTTTTGAAGCGGGATACCCGGAATTAGACTTCACCTGTTCGCATTTATAAAACATTATAAGTGACTTAACTTGGCCAGACTGACATCTGAGCATGCGCATAAGTTCTGAAATTTGTAACTGCAACTTTTAACCTTTCTGTTTGCACAGTAATTATCCTGCCTTATTTCAATTAAAAAATTAATTTCTTTTGTAGGAGAAAATAACAGGTTCACACGTGTTAAGCAACTGGAGTAAACAAATAACAGGTTGAAATAACTTATAATTATTTGTAGGACTCAAATTCATTAATTTAATAATCAGAATTAAATATTCTAAAATTCAGAAATAATAATTAAATATTCAGAAGGCAGATTTCCACTCAACTCATAGTTAAGAGAGCAAGCTCACTTGAGCAAGTTTCAGAAACTTGCTTAAGTGAGAATCTTGATTCCGGGTACGACCGCTTCAAAAAACTTCAAGTTAAGTGACTTAACTTTCTCAGTGCGAACAGAGTATAATCTAAACAGCTACTGATTCATTGCCTTCAATCTCAGATACAATCTGCAAATACCATCACAAATCATTTTTATTTTTTATTTTAATGTTATTATTTTTTTTAAGTAGGTTTTTACACTACAATATAAATTAAATAAAAACATAATTTGCAGAACAAATTAAAAAAAAAAAACAAAATTTATTTCCTGCTCTATTTAAGCCCGAGAAGGGACAGATATTAAGATATTTCATTTATTTATTTCTACATTTAGTATTAAATTTTTGTATCAAATAATTTAAATTATGTGAACATTAAAAAAATAAAAATGAAATTCAAACAATATGATACTTAAAAACCCTAAATCTTAGATCCCGTTCAAACGAAATCGAAATAAATCTTAGACTTTTTCTGAACATTTGCTTTTTAGATGTGTCTATTCTTTTTATCTATACCTACCATAAACATTATACAAAATCTGCAAAACAAATATTTGCAAATTGAGTTTGGAAAAAAAGGTCTAAGATTTATTTCGATTTCGTTTGAACGGAATCTAAGATTTAGGGTTTTTAAGTATCATATTGTTTGAATTTCATTTTTATTTTTTTAATGTTCACATAATTTAAATTATTTGATACAAAAATTTAATACTAAATGTAGAAATAAATAAATGAAATATCTTAATATCTGTCCCTTCTCGGGCT